>JAJOOO010004857.1:0-82711 GCA_029582685.1 Solanum piurae | reverse complement strand
AAAAAAGGAAAAAATAAATGTACAGTTGATGTTTCTCATGGCAACATTGGATAGTCCAGAAGTTGTGAAACCATTAGAATTTGAATGACAGATAAAAGCAGAATGTTTCCAACAACCTCTTGAGCATTCTCCTTTCCTTTTCTCTTTTCGATTTTTTTGGAGTTGTGTCAACATTTAATGTCTTCTACTTTGATGATTTGTTATTGTGTACAATTAATAAATTCAATGAGCATACTTTGTTCCTTACTTATTAGATCTATTACACACGTAATTTGAATAAATTGTTTCCTTCTAATTTGTGGTATATATATATTTTTCAGCAATAAAATTTATCATCAACGGTCAGCAGATTTATTATGTTGGGCCCGTGCTCAGCACGGGCCATCCCCATCTAGTATGAACTAAAATGACGGTTGAATTTGAAGTAAAAATAAAAGTTGGTTCTCGAAGCTACTTTTCCATTTTAATTTATCACACTCACGGTGGATTTGGTGAGTAATTATCTGTTATTAATGTTTTAATTAAGTTCAATTAAACATGTTTTACGTCATTAATGTTTCTTTCCTTGTTCAAAGATAACTTCTCCACGTGTCATTTTTTCATTCGTTATATGACTTCCGTGGCTTAATCTTAGTAGCTACGTTTCCCTAGTTTCCTGATTTACCCCTTCCATCGCTTCACTTATTAGCATCTATGTGGGCATAAACGGAATTTA
This sequence comes from Solanum piurae, assembly GCA_029582685.1. Taxonomy (NCBI): domain Eukaryota; kingdom Viridiplantae; phylum Streptophyta; class Magnoliopsida; order Solanales; family Solanaceae; genus Solanum; species Solanum piurae. Next base: position 81,996 of record JAJOOO010004857.1, on the reverse strand, counting down.
ACGAACTTAATGGCGTTCTTGTAATTCTAAGCAAAACTACGTCCTAACAATTTTACGCGGTATATACACACAGAAGGTAAAAACGCGGTTTTTTTCTCTCCTCCACGTCAGCATTTTCACCATATAGACTATTTATGAAATTTAACGAAACTCACTCAGCTCACTTTCTTAGATGTTTCTAATGGTGTTTTTGCCTCTTATGAAAAACTTCACATCAGAATATCTTCTCTAATTCCTAAGAATTTTTCAGATCTCCTTTCAATACTTTTACTTTTTTCTATTATATAATTAATTCGTCAGTTCATCAGCTTTTTTACTTTTTTTTTTTTAATCACATCTCAAAACTTTGCATCTTTATTTTTCTGCTGTAAATGATGGCCGTACTTCCTGGAGAAAATCCGATCGCCGTACTTCCGGTTGATAAACAGATGGGTATACCGCCGTTGAATACTCTGCCGGTGGGATACCGTTTCCGGCCGACAGATGAGGAGTTAGTGAATCATTATCTGAGGTTGAAGATAAACGGTGCTAATAGTCAGGTCAGCGTTATTCGAGAAGTTGATATCTGTAAACTCGAGCCTTGGGACTTACCTGGTTAGTTTCCTTACTTTAATTTTTTAGTTCATCAAAATCCCCCAATTTGGAGCTTTTTTGAACCCTAACTTTCCCTTCTTTACATTTTACGGATAGTTCGAATAGTTGTTGATTTCATTTCTAAAGTCTAATGCTTTGGCTTTGTGCATAGGATACAATTTTGCTTTATGAGTTGATTTTCACAGCACTCTGTAGGACCTTCGTTAGTGAAAATCACACAAGTAATTAAGTTAGATTCATGTTTGATACTCATAAAGTAGGCGGTTCATTATTGAGACCACTTGGTTTGTTTTTGTAAGGATAAAATTTTGAGGAGTTTGACGAATAGCCCATTCTTAAGTATGTTACAGACTACATTTTTCGGGAAGAAATTGGAAGAAAAGAAAGTGAATTTGATTGAGTAACTGATGGAAGTGAGTGATGGGAGCTATTCTATTGAGAATTGATCTCTACCGTAGGGGAAGGAGTGTGCTGATTTGCTTTCGGATCGTATTTTTCTTGACCTCAAAATTTGTCATTTGTTATAGTAGAATGAAAGAAGGAAGAAAGACAAGAGGGTAAAATATATGCTCTGACAGTTCCCTGTAAATCAACCTGAAAACCTTGACACAAAAAACACTTCTGATTGTCTTTTTGGTTTTTATCATAGGCCAGATCCCAAAACACTCTATATTTTGGAATGCAGAAGTTTAGATTTAGAAAGTAAATAATAAAGTGAATTGGTTTGAATGGTTGCAGATTTGTCTGTGGTAGAGTCACATGACAACGAGTGGTTCTTCTTCTGCCCAAAGGATCGTAAGTATCAAAATGGGCAGCGACTGAACCGAGCAACAGAACGAGGCTACTGGAAAGCCACTGGTAAAGATAGGAACATTGCTACTAAGAAGGGCGCAAAAATTGGGATGAAGAAGACCTTGGTATACTACATTGGTCGAGCTCCTGAAGGCAAGAGGACTCATTGGGTGATTCATGAATATCGTGCAACTGAAAAGTCATTGGATGGCTCACACCCTGGCCAGGTATGCACATCCTTTATCCATCTTGTGCCTTGGATTTGTATTTCTATTTTCTGTATAAAAGATCGATTGCATCATGGTGCAATTATTGGTTGCTTTGATCAGATTCTACGATGTAATTATATACATAAGATGTTGCTTAGATCACGTAAATCATGCCTTGTGCAATACGCTGCATAGTCATGTAATGGGTTACTTGAACATATGTGGTTGGTTAGTTCTATTTAATTTGGTTCTTTCTGTTTTTCAGGAGTCACTAAATAATGCATGTTAGTACTTGCTCATTTTACAGCTATAGCTTTTCATTTAATGGGTTTGTATTATCAACCCCATGGACTGGGCATGTAAGGATTCTATTTCGCTAGAGGGGAACAAGATTCGTGATATTATATATTGCTACAAAAAGCAAAATATTTATTATATGAACTCTTTTTTGTGCTTGGTTATTTTGGTGGATTATATGTTCAGCAAACATGAATTGTAATTACTCGTTGGAAAATTGAAGATCCTCAGTTACATCCACATGAGGATTTTTTCACGAGGCTCTGGAATTGTAACAGTAATAGCATAACTAGATGTTCGATTTTTCTAGCTTTGTTCTTTAGAAGACATTTTATAGATAAACTCCTTTTGTAGGATTTTATATATTTTTTAGTTCTTCCCTAATTAGTAGACTTGTGAAGTGCCTTAAATTTTTGGGCAGCGTATTATTGAAATATGCTGCAAGCGCTCTCGCAATTAATGCCAATTCTTTAGATTTTTTTTTAGATGTCCCAATTAATGAGTTCGGATCCAAAGCATCTACCTATCAAAAATAAATTGATAAACTTTGTATCTGCGCGGTACTTCTGAAATTGACTCAATAGCACACTGATATTTCTATTGTTATTAGTGGTGAAGCAATGAAAATTAGTTCATACTGGGAAATGTGATTTGCCTGTTGCAGGGTGCCTTTGTGCTTTGTCGTTTGTTTAGGAAGAATGATTTGAAGCAGGAGGAGCATGTTGAAAATTCCAATTTAGATGCTGAACAGAATGCTTCAGTTGACAAATCACCTGCTGAAGATGAATTATCAGAGGCAGCCACTCCATTAATGGTCATACAACCTTTAAGTGATTGTGATAAAAGCTATGCAGCAAAGTTTTCCAAAGGCGAGATGTATGGCAAACAAATACCCATTGAGAGTCACAGCAACAGCTGTATTGCTGATGATACTGAAGATCAAATGTTGGACATAACATCCATACCGGTAAGTTGACCTACATCAGGATTCTGAGTGGAAAGCTTTTTATTGTGGATTAATTTGGTTGAAGTGATTATTTTCTTTTTCTGCTTCATGTTTAGCCGGTTCAGGATCTAGAAAAGGAGTTGGGAAATTTTTATGACCCGTCATCACAGCCAGATTGGAAGATCTTCTCCCCATTGCACTCACAGATGCAGGTGGAACTTGGATCGTCTTATTTGCAAGCTCCCTTGAATAATGACATCTGTGGTTATCAAAAAGATGTCCAGTTTCCGTATGGAACAAATGCTCTTGAGATTAATGACTTTTTGAACTCGATACTCTTCAACTCAGATGAGTTCTCATGTGAAGATTCTGGACAAGAATTGGCTTCACATCATATTGACACAAAAAATTACAGCATAACTGACCCGATGATTAAGGACTCTGGATCATGTAGTGAGTCAGAAGCAGAAGTTACCCAAGGGCAGGTGAGTGGAACCATGTATTGCATCAATTTATCCGTGTCACTTGTTAGAAAGTTCTGTTAAGTAGCTGATCTTATGCTGCTTTTCTTTCTATCCCAGGTTGAGCCAGACTTCTTTGATCCTGAGGTGCTGTGGGACAATTTTGATCGAGAGGCTGCAGTTAAGAGAGAAGTTAATTCCCTTGAAGCTACAGTGCTAGAGGCTCGTGCACCTTATGTTGGCAATGATTATGCTGTAGGAAATTTAGGTTTCTTTCAAAATACCTACTCTGGACATTATGGTTATCCTGCTAGTATTGGTGGAAGTCAGGTCCCGAACTTCCTAAAAGTAGAACAATCCGGTGTTCACAATAGTGTAGTAAGCAGTGAATCTGGCTCAGGAACTGGAATAAAACTCAGGACCAGGCAAATGCATAATGACATGCAGTCTAATCAACCTGATGATACACAGTCTAGACCACAAGGAACTGCTCACAGAAGAATACGTTTACAAATGAAAATGCAAGTTGGACCAGTTGAGTGTCACATGCGCACTGATTCTAGTCAGGGGGAAGAAAGTCCTCAAGCAGTGGCTGAGGTAAGCTTCTCCAATCCCTTTTTTTTCCCTCAAGTTATTAGCTTCTATCTTTAATTAGAAAATATATTACCCTCTCCTCTCAGACATTCAAACACGAACTATCATGTTTCGATTGTGCAGGTTGAGAAAGCCTCTGATGAACATAGTTCTACCACCAGTGATACTACAACACATAAAGATCTTGAAGGAGTTGTTGGGGAAACTGATGACTTGAGCACTCAAGTGAAAGATGCAGATGATTCTCCAGTTCAAGAAAGTCTTGATGTGTCTTTGAAGACGGCTACAAAGCTCTCAAGTTCATCACACGTTTACATGTCCAAGGTTCTTGTGGTTGCAAGTCTGCTTGTGGTCTTTATTGGTGTTTGGGGTTGCTTTAGACTGTGTGTATAGTGTGCGTCGGCTACTGTACTTGTATTTGTAGATTCCCAATATATAATGGGTATGTATTCAGGGTAGCATGAACTGACCGTTCCTCTTTGTTTAATTTAACCTTGTATGTTTATTGCAGCAGGAACTTGAGTTGAGACATTAGAGATTGCTAGTGTATATTTTGAAGAGCTTGCTCGTTATGTAAATGCTTCTTGTAGAGTAAGATGTTAGTATTAAGTTTTCTTGCCTAATTTTTTATTTTGGGATTTTAACTCTCACCCTGTTGAATCCCCTTCCCTTGTCTTTTCACGTGGAAACCCCAAAACAAGAATCTTGGGATTCTTACCAAGATTTATGACGAGCTAATTAACTGCTAATTCGTATAACTTCAAAGATGCGTTAGTAACAAGTTAGCTATTAACAATCTAATTATGTATTGTAATTAGTTGTAACTAGTGTTAATTATAGTTAGCTAGTTAATTAGTTAGACTGTTAGTTAGGCTGTCACATCAAGTTGGTTAGGGAATCAAAAAGTTAGTTAGGATATTTTCTTCTCTTATCTTCTACTTTTGCTAAGTTGGATACAACTGTCAACATTACATTCTTGTGTATAAATACTTGTATCGATCAATACATAAAGTGTGAGTTTACATTTTCTCAAAATTCAGATTCTGCAAACTGCTCCTCTCAATTGTCAATTATGGCTTCTCTGTTGTTCTTTGTTTAGATACTCACCATTGTTGTGTAATTTGATATGGTATCAGAGCTTGGCTTGCCCTCGTCTCTTTCGATCTGAATTTTTCGTTCATCTTCCTAGTTGATTCTTTACCATGACAGGTGCTGAAAATATTCCTTCAACAGAGGGAACTTCTACTGGTGGTGATGCGAGCAGTGCTCTCTATGTGCATCCCTCAGATAGCCCTGGAATGGTACTAGTTCCAGTTCAATTCGATGGCACAGGATATTGATCCTGGAGAAGAGGAGTCATGCGAGTTTTGTCAGTGAAGAACAAGCTCGGGTTCATCGATGGTAGCTGTGGTAAACCAACTGCGAATTCACCTCGGTCACGTCAATGGCAACGATGTGACGATATGGTAACTTCCTTGATATTAAATTCCCTCAGTAAGGAAATTCAGATAGTGTGGAATATGTTAATGATTCAGTGGGACTTTGGAAAGAACTTGAAGATAGGTATGATCAGACTAATGGAGCAAAGTTATATCAGATCTAGAAGGAAATTAATGATCTCACACAAGGTAATTTGAACATTACTGTCTATTACACTAGAATCAAAAAGCTTTGGGAAGAATTGAATACTCTGAATATGAGAAATCAGTGCTCTTGCACTTGCACTTGTGGAGCCAAGGATGGGCTACATAGAGTGATAGACGTTTGGTACAATTTTTTGATGGGGATGAATGAGGTATACATTGTGGTAAGAGGAAACATTCTTATGATAAATCCTCTTCCATCCATGGCACAACTTTCTCTTTACTGATCCAAGAGGAGAAACAAAGAGAATTCAGACCTTCTAGTCGAGCTCCTATGGAGTCAGCTTCTTTGAGTGTAAATACTTCCAACAGTAATGGAAAGGGCCCAGCAGGAAGGAACTACAAGATATCTTTCTCCAACAATAACTATTCTGGAAGTAACAGTACCTCAGGAAATAACAATAACTATGGAGGATCCAATTATTACTCAGGCAGCAGTAGCAATAGGAATGCTATGTTCTGTGATTTCTGCAAAAAGACAGGACATATCAGGGAGAAATACTATAAGTTAAATGGATATCCACAAGGACACAACAACCAGGCTAACAAGAACAATGACTTTCATGCTAGATAGAACAACAATCATGAATATAAAGGAAAGAGAGTTGTGGTTAATGTGCATGGATCTCTTGATGACATGATGCCTGCTAAGGGAGAAGACTGTCCACAGGGTAATCACAATCAAAATGCCACACTTACTAAGGATTAATATGCTCATATCATGAATCTCCTGCAGCATTTTCGAGTTGAGGGAGATGATTCATCTAACTCGAACACAGGTGCTGGTTCTGTGAACTTTGCATGTATTGTAGTATGTTCTTCCTCTGTTGATTTTGGCAAATCTTCATGTGAATGTTTTAAATCAAGTGCTGACTTGTGGATCATTGACTCGGGGGCATCAAACCATATTACCTTTAACATATCCTTTCTGACCAACATCCAAACCATGTCTTACCCTGTGCTTGCTTCTTTGCTTAATGAATATAAAGTTAGAGTGACAGAATTTGGTGATGCAGTGATCACATATGAAATTATTTTACACAAAGTATTAAATGTGCCTTCTTTTAAATATAATCTAATTTCAGTTCATTCTTTGACTCTTTCCATGAATTGCATAGTTTTGTTCACTAATGCATCTTGTTTGTTACAGGCCCCTTCAGTGAAGAGGCCTCAAGTGCTTGGTAATAGCAGAGAAGGGCTTTCTTTCCTTTGTTCAAGATGTCTGAAGAACACTGCTAAATCCTCCACCTGTTGTTGTATACCCCACAACAGCCACAGTCATTTTTTTTTTTCTAATCTTAGTAGTAAAATTTCAAATGATGAGAACATTTCTGCTGAATGTTATCCTTGCTTTACAAATAAATGTACTGATACCTTTGTATGTTCTTCCACTTCTGATAATGATCAAAATGTGTTGAAAGATAATAACTCTCCCACTACTTCTACTAAACATACTGTAGACTTGTTGTGGCAGAATAGACTTGGCCATATGCCTTTTGCAAAGATGAGAAACATACCTACAATTTTAGCTAGTTTTTCTGCTAAACAAACCTTTATGTGTACCATTTGCCCCATGGCAAGACAAGACAGACTACCTTTTAGTCAAAGTACCACACATTCTAAAGCCATTTTTAAACTCCTCCATGTTGACCTCTGGGTCCTTACCACATACACATACATGACAATTACAAATATTTCATCACCATAGTAGATGACTATAGTAGGTTTACTTGGACTCACTTATTGAGCACTAAAAGTAATGCCTTACATGTTCTTAAAAGCTTTGTAAGTATGACAGAAAATCAGTTCCAAACCACAATTAAAAGTGTCAAGTCAGACAATGGGCTGGAGTTTAACAACACTGAAACAAGAAAAAAAAATTTCAAACCAAAGGTATAATACATCAAAGGAGTTGTCCCTATACACCCCAGCAAAATAACACAGAGAAAATTAAGCATAAATACTTGCTGGAAACAGCAAAAGCTCTCCTATTTCAATCAAAACTTCCTATGAAATACTGAGGTGAATGCATACTTACAGCAACACATCTCATAAACAAACTCCCTTCAACCTACCTAAAAATAAATGTTCTTATGAGGTCCTATATAATAAAAAGTTAAACTACAGTCAACTAAAATTATTTGGGTGTTTATGCTATCCCACACTACCCAAAGTTCAGAGGGACAAACTTCAACCCAGAACCACTCCTCACATATTTGTAGGTTACCCCTTTGGAACAAAAGGATATAAGGTGATGAGTCTTTCCACAAAAAGAATACATATGTCTAGGGATGTAGTATTTCATGAAAATATATTTCCTTTTACTTTGACTTTAGAAAAATGCACTTTTCCTTTTGTTCTTAGAACAGTTTCTTCAACTGATTTCACTGATTGTATTGAATCAATACCTGATATTACTTTGTTAAATCAAAACACAGATGTGAATCCTTCTAACTCAATTATGTCACCCCATCCTCATTCCCCCTCTCACAATCTGCCTCATTCACCTAATCCCACACTGCCCTCTCCTCCTGCAGTAATGCAAAAGAGATCACAAAGAGAGATAAGCTCCCTTCACACTTGAATGATTACATTTTTTCTATCCCTACTTTAAAGACCCCTGCTCCTACCACACAATCTATTTCTAGTGCTCTTTCTCTCAATGCCTTGCTCATTAAACACCACCACATACCTCCTAATGTCATTGCCTCCACCAGTCAAGCAGTGGTTGAAAACATTTTTTATGATAGTAAACCTTCATCTTATGAGGAGGCAGCCTTAAGTCCTGCTTGGAAAAAGGCCATGATACAAAAATTTGATGCACTTTATGCAAATAATACTTGGGATCTTATGAGATTACCTGCAGGAAAGCAAGCAATGTACAAAGTGAAGCACAAATCGGATGTCAGTATTAAAAGGTTTAGGGCCATACTAGTGGTTAAGGGGTACACTCAACAAGCTGGTGTAGATTATACAGAAACTTATTCCAGTAGTCAAGATGACCACTGTGAGGACCTTGATTGCATGTGTTGTCAAGAAAAGTTAGGATATGTTTCAACTTGATGTGAATAATGCATTCCTTCATAGTGATCTCCATGAAAAAATATACATGAAACTACTACAAGGGCTTGTTGTGGATGACTTAGGTTTGGTATGCAAGATCAATAAGTCTCTTTATGGCCTTAAACAAGCTAGTAGATAGTGGTATGCCAAGTTGACTGAAGCTTTATCACTCAGAGGATATGTCCATTCACATCATGATTATTCTCTTTTCTATAAAAAGTTTGGTTCCTTAGTAATTTTTGTTGCAGTCTATGTTGATGATGTTATCCTCACTGGTACAGACACCAATGAAATCACACATTTAAAGGCCTACCTGGACAGTACATTTAAGATCAAATATCTTGGTCGATTACATTACTTTCTGGGGTTAGAAATACTTGACATACCAGGAGGGGTTCTTGTCTCTCAAAGGAAATTTGTTCTAGATCTATTAAATGAATATGACTGTTTCAATTATAGCTCACTTTCTTCTCCTCTTGATCCAACTGTCAAGCTCGGAGCCAAAGAGGGAACTCCACTTCCTGATCCCACATATTATAGAAAATTAGTGGGAAAATTGAATTTTCTTACCAACACTAAATTGGACATAGCTTTTAGTGTTCAACATTTGAGCCAATTCATGCAGGACCCCAGAACTCCACACCTACAAGCAGTTTTTCATCTTCTTAGATACTTGAAACAAGATCCAACCTTGGGTCTTCATCTATCCAGAGATCCTGATTGCTCAATTAAGGCATACTGTGACTCAGACTAGGCATCCTGCCCAGACTCAAGAAGATCAGTCAGTGGCTACTTGGTTCTACTTGGAAAAAGCCCATTCAGCTGGAAGTCAAAGAAACAAAAGACCATCTCACTATCCTCTGCAGAAGCAGAATATAGATCTCTCAAAAAAGTTGTAGGTGAATTAATTAGTTTGGCTTCACAGGTTGATTACTGAGTTGACTATATTTGATCATTCTCCAATCCCTGTCTTTTGTGATAGCCAGTCTGCTATTCATATAGCTCACAACTCTGTCTTCCATGAAAGGACCAAACCCATCGAAGTTGATTGTCATTTTGTACGCAATAAACTTCAGGAGGGGCTCATCTCTCTTCATCACATTTCCACTATTGAGAAGCTAGCAGACATCCTTACAAGCCCTTATTGGTGTCAAACATTCAGCAGTCATTGGCAAGTTGATGTGAGATCATCACTACGAACTTGAGGAGGGGTATTAACAATCTAATTATGTATTGTAATTAGTTGTATATAGTGTTAATTAATGTTAGCTAGTTAATTAGTTAGACTGTTAGTTAGGCTGTCACATCAAGTTGGTTAGGGAATCAGAAAGTTAGTTAGGATATTTTCTTCTCTTATCTTCTACTTTTGCTTAGTTGGATACAACTGTCAACATTACATTCTTGTGTATAAATACTTGTATCGATCAATACATAAAGTGTGAGCTTACATTTTCTCAAAATTCAGATTCTGCAAACTGCTCCTCTCAATTGCTAATAATGGCTTCTCTGTTGTTCTTTGTTTAGATGCTCATCATTGTTGTGTAATTTGATATTAGTTGTAGGGCAGATGTAAATGAATGGAAAATCTAGATAAGAGGAGTACTAGAAACTCAAAAAAAAAAAAAGAGCAGATAATGCGTTTTGTTTATTAATAACATGAATGACACGTTCCTACTATTTCAACAAGGAATTGAATTTTTGAGAATGTTTTATGGCATGTTAATCAAGAAAAATAGAATCCTATAAATCATATGTTGGAGAAAAAGTTACAAACAAGAGCCAAATTTAAAAAAAAGAAGAAGGTGTGGCATGTTTATCAAGAAAAATAGAATCATATAAATTACCCTTATTAATAAGTGGCAGTTGGGCTAGACGAACACTGCTATCATTTATTGTACCAACAGTTCTAGGAATGGTACATTATATTGGGCCCATTTGTTATTACGTGTTCTTTTTTAAGCCGACCACGCATATTGATTTATGTTCATCTTCTCTATCCCAACTTTAGAGAAAAAATTGTTTAGTAATTGTTCATCTTCTAGGAAGGCCTTGCATGTTCTTTTTTAAGCCAACCACGCATATTAAGGTTAGGTTTTTTTCACTGTCCAGAAAATTTAAGTGATATCTAATGGGCATCTACATCTTTGATTTGTTTTATTTTACGTCTTATTTTGTTAATTTTTTTATTGATTTAATTTTTCATTCAATTTTTTGTAGTAATGTATTTAGAGTTAATCAGATGTTCCTTCTCCTGCCTTTTTTTTTCTTTTAGTTTACGATTTTTTTTCAAAAATAATTGATTATTGAAATTTAGTGGAGAAAAAGTTACAAACAAGAGCCAATTTAAAAAAAGGTGTAAAAAGGTTTGGGGTGAGAGAGGCTCGAACTCTCGACCTCAGGATTACTCAGAAGCTATGAGACCTACGCGCTAGCCAACTGCGCCACCACCCCGTGTTAGTGTTTCATTTAATTTATTGTTATATTTTATATACCTAGTTCACTGTACATATGCATTATTAATAATTCCTCCTTTCCAAAATCTTGAACCATGATAAACAAGACAACAAACTGACATAATCTATCCATAGAAACCTAATGTTGAATCACTTGACCTAGGATAATTTATTAATAATTCCTCCTTTCCAAAATTATCCTTGTTACTACATGAAGTTTTACGCCATTTAAGTAATTTTTTAAGCCATTTAATAAGTGGTGAACTTGTAAAAAACACACTGTATTTTCTAGGAATGATTAGTTTCATAGAGGGTATACTCAAACTAAAAACACCACTTAATAAATGTTTTATCCTTCATTTAAAAAAAAACAATTCAATTTGGTAACAAAGTTAGGCCAAATAAACATGTAACAAAACATGGTCAAGGATCTTGCATTGTTGGAACCTTTAAGCTAATAGTGGTGCAATTAAACTTTTGGTTATTTATTTACTTTATACAGGATACATTCAGGATGAAAAGGGAAAAATTAATGAGGGAGAGTGCATGCACTAGAGTCTAGATATCCAAAATTTGCCTGATATCACTCACTTATCATCCTTATACGTTAATTAGAGGATAGTTTTAGAGGTCGTTTGAATCGACTTTTTTAAAAATAGCTTAGCATACCCGCTATTATAATCGGGCTATCAAATTATATTATTTACTTTAATTTCATGATATGAGAGGAAGATCAGTCCTAGGGTTCAGGAGCGGAGCTAGTGTATTATTTACGGATTCTCTGTAGATGGATTAGGAAAATTCATTAATACTAAAATGAGCTATAAGTTCGATAGTAAATTCAATGACCCATAAATTTTAATCGTCACTTCGCCTCTTCTTGGATTTGTATTTAGTGGTTCGTGATTAAGATAAGAAGAGAAGGAAAATCGAGACGGAAAAACCACATATGGTGTCACTATATCCAAAAAAAATCTTTAAATGACAATTAATTAATGGCTACAACCTATAGTCATGACATTGAGTCTAATAATAATTAATTAATGCTGATAAAGATTTTAACGCTCTTTGTTAATGTGTCTATTTATTGATACAGAAGCATTCAATGGATTGGAAGAGAAGGGAGAAATCTGGGGAGAGTGACATTCCCGACGCCTCAAATCAAACGTCCCATTAAATGTAATATGAATACACCTAGCTAGCTAGATATTCCTGGCACGTCGTTTCGTTTATGCATTGTGTTCACTGTTTACATTTAATTTGATCGTTACCTATTCCAATGTAAATAAATAAAGATAAGGTGGATGTTGCATCTATAAATTGTACATTTCTTCAATAATTATTTTAAGGTACTACCAAAATTGTTCGCTTTTGTTATACATTTAGCAGATTGAGTTTTGAATTCCATTGCAAACTCTAGTTCTAGAAACCGAGTGTTAAAACAATATATTTTCCTAGAACCGGACACTCCAGAGTTACATTCCAACTGTGTCTTTGAGATTGCACTGCGTAAATCTACCGCTGCAACAGACAATCGGGACACTTGTGCCTTTGTGGCCAATTTACTTATTCTACTGAATTTTGGTTTTAAAGATGTTCTTACTAACAGATTAACTGAATTAGGCATTACAGTAAACCACACATTAATGATTGTTTCTGAAGTTGATGCTGCCTGCTTATTTATCATATATATTCATTCATCTTATGTAGTAGCTGTTTTGTTCATTGTTTGGGTGAAATCAAATACCTTTGTCTTTCTGAATTCTTACGTTAATTAAGAGGAAGGATAGATTTAGCCATTTTAGAGAAATAAAGTCCTCACGAGTACAGAATTAAGTTCACTGTATACATATTTAATTTGATCGTTTCCTATTCCAATGTGTTTGTATATATGTATATTGTCAATTAGTAGAAGATTGGGTTATGAGTTCCTTGGCAAACTCTAGAGTTGGAAACAATGTATTTTCCTACAAGGGGGCAATCCAAAGTTACAATTTTACTGTATATATCTTTGAGATTGCACTGCGTGAAGCTAACAATCGAGAAACTGTGGCCAATTTACTTATTCTAGTGAATCATGGTTTTAAAGATGTGCTTACCAACAGATTAACTGAATTAGGCATTAGTGAAATAAACACCGTCAAAATTCCTTCGCAGGCTAATTAGGAGTACATGATTGACAATTAATCATGTTGAGCGTTATTTTTACTATGATCATATATTTTTTTTTTGTCACCAGTAGTGATTTGTCTGACGAGGAAAATCAGCTTGTGACGGACTTAATTAAGATTACGTCCAGGCCTGGCCGCGTTACGCCTATTTCACAAAAGCTTGATCGTTTCTATGCTTACCTTGAGTACTTGCGTTCATTATAATTGTTGTTTTTCAATTAGGAGGTGCTTAATTATCAGATATAATCATCGTACGTCTGTCTTGCTTAATGCTTATTATGATCTTTTTTGTGTTTGCTTTATGTATTAAACAAAAAAGAACTACAGAAAATTTGCCATTTATTATAATTGTCCATATGTTTGCTCTTGAAATATGATCTATCTTCATAATTCTAGTATTATAATTGGACATGGGAATTTCATTAAAATTGATTATACAAATGAAGATACAGATGCTCTATTGTCTTCAAATTTAATTTAATTATGTATCGTTGCCGCTTGGACTTAAATAAGTGGTCTTTGTTAATTCTTATGTAAAATAGGATATAGAGCACAAAATTATAGAGGAATTGAACCTGGAATTTTTTGAACTTCAAAGCATCCTTTAGACTAGTTGAAACAATAATTCAGTGGTGATTCAATGAATAAGTGATATTGTTGAGTAATTTTTAATCAATGTGATATGAAATGTGTACTACAACTTATCCAAAGCAGTGGCCTTAAGCAACATAGCTCTCTTTGCCTATATTCCATTTGAAAATTCAATTGCTTTTTGACTGCATTAAGGAATAAGTGAAGAGGTGCAGCACATATTGCACCCACACAATCCATCTAAAATGCACTAATTAACTAAATTTCATTTTATTTGAAGTCTCAAAATATGTTGTTTGCATATGAATACTTATTATATATCTAATATCATAACAAGTGTCGATGCTATTGCTCAAGTATATGTAAGAAAAAATCACATACGTCAAACTTCTTTGATAATGACTTTGTTTGTCCTCATTTTTTTTTTACTGCTATAGTAAAATTCTTGTTATAAAAATCTATATTAACATAACATGAAATGTTATTATAGAGAATGAGTAGATGACAGATCTAGGAGGGGAAGAGGATGTTCACAAGAATCCCATGGATAAAAAATTATACGGTATAAATAAGGTTTATTTAAAAAAAAATTAGTGTATATATATATATATATATATATATATAGATTTATAATCTCTTAAACATAAAAAGTAGTTGTTGATTCAGTGGTTTAGGAAATTGAAGATCAACCTTGATATGGCAAGTTCAAATATTAGACACCAAATTTTTGTTTTCAAACTTCTGAATCCGCTATTTATAGTGTTAATTTTTATTGGTCATTGATTATTAGGTCATTCGAAAATAATTTCTCTACTTTCATGAATTACTGATAAGTTCTGCATAGATTCTATTCTTTCTTGACTTTATTTGTAGGATTCACTGGCTATGTTGTTGTATTGATTACTAGGCCGAATCTTTAAAAGTATTTAGCTAAATCCCATTTGTTTAATTAAGGAACATAATTGGAAGTATATTCTGTAGTTTGAATTGTAACAAGAAAGGTGTTTGAAAGGTAATGGGTGGTTGAGTTTTGATTGCCTTTTTGCTACAAATGATGCAATATGCATATGAGGTGTCTGCATGTTACCAACCTTTCTATTCCACTTAACCAAATACTATTCAAAATTCCAGATTTAGTGACCCACAATTCCACACCTAAAAAAAAAAAAAAACCTATTTTCATCAACAACACCCTAACTAATTAACGAACAAATCACAATTTTCAAACACGTAAGAAATTTCATGTAAAACATCTCTATTTGAAGAAATATTTAATCAATCCAACTAGATCCCAAATCAAACTTGAAAACTGCAATTATCTAAAATTTTCCTTTGGTTGGCAATATGTCATAATAATTCAAGTTAACTTTTTCTGTTAGGTGAAGTGGGGTAATATGTAATCTTGTATGCTGTAATTAATGCAAGAAAACCACTGATTAGTGCTGACTCATTTCCACGTAAACTTAGCGTCCATGTTGTGTCACAGTAGGGACATGTTTACAACTTTTTTTATCACAAAAGAACTTACTTTAATTACCTAATTAGTTAACTCCACATAGAAACGCCTTTTTGAATTACTTAAGTATTCCTTGAGTCTCAAATTATTTGTTGCGTTTCTCTTTTACATGTATCTAAGAAATGAGTAAAATTAAAAAAGAATAATAAGTTTTATCTATTAAAAAATAACATATAATTTGAGATAACTATTTTTAAAAATCACGATATATAATTTGGATTTGATGGGACAGATGTTAAAGTATAAGTAGTTACTAGTTAGCTATCATTTTCATTGTCTTGACCTGTTTGGTAAGGTAGGTGTAGTGAAAGAATGATAAGTATGAATTTTGTAATTAATCGATTGTTAAACAGAAAAATGTCACATGAACTACAAACTCTAATTAAGTCTACAACATTTATCTATTTTCCTTTCTTTACCTGTTTCTGTTTTCCTTTTTGTTGGGTCTCTTTTCTATTTCTGCTGCTATTATTTCTGTTTTGGTTTTTGCTAAACTTTCATGGTTAAGTAAGAACAATATGTATTGATTTTATACAATTTTATTACTTAGACATGATTAATTTTGTACACACTAAATTTGAATTCAAATCTTTAAATTGATTTATTATTAATTTATAATTTAAGTTATTAAACTTATTATATTTCGCGTTTAAAATACTGGATTAAATCGCCCGGGCAGTTTGAGATGTAGAAGTGGAACAACCCATGTGATACCAACTTTGAAGCACAAAGAACTTTACACGCAAATCATTAGAAATTTAGCATCCCCAAATTTTGTTCAAGTTACCAAGTTGTATCGCAGAAATTAAAGTTTAGGGATATATATTCCTTTTTTTTTTTTTGCCAGACTCATCTGCAACAGAAAGTTGATAAATTTATGCAGGGAAAAAAGTACCTTTAAAATTGAAGATCAGATAAAAGGGAGGAAGAAAAAAGGTTCAAATAATGGAGTTTGCTGGTTCATTGTGAAGCATAGCAAATTGGAGTATTGTTTATTGATCCATTAACAGTCTCTATATGTGGCGCCATGTGTTTAATTATTATCTTCTGTTCTAGAATTTTCTACAATTAAAAAGAAGATTAGGAAAATGACGAAATAATTAAAGGTCTGATTAACGCGAGTTGAAGTTAATCAGTGATGGTTTGGCTAATTAATGTGCTCCTGGGTCAATGTATTAAGACAAAATTATGTGATTAGGTAGGTGATTAATTATGGTGGGACACACTCAAATAGGAGACAACAATAGTTTTCGAAACCTATGCAACATACTCCCTCTTCGTTAAAAGATAATTGAAAAAAGTTCCACGTTTGATTTCGACTTGGACAATCATCCTTTTTTAGAGCTAATTTTATATGGTAGCAGAGCAATATCTATCTTGTTCGATGTTAGGTCTTCTAATTAAATGCTCACGCATAAGATGTTCAGTTTTGGATGTTAGATAGAGTGTTAAAGAATGAAAAAAGCCTCACATTAATAGTTAAAGAGATAAATGATTTCGATTTTTAAGTGTTAATCTAACGAATTTTTAAAGTATATAATTTGACTCTAAAAAAACTTTAAAATATATACAAATAAATAAATGGAGATAGTACAACATATAATTTGATTAAATTAGTATTCTCACAAAGCACAATATTCTCTTTTGTATCTAATCTCTCTCCTACTAATTCCCTTTAATTATTATTTTTATTTAATTGAATCCACTTTATGTCTATAAATTTGATTATCCCCTACTCTTTGGAAAACCCTCCTCTTCTCTCTTAAAATAAAATTGTTCTTCCCTAACTAATATACAAAAAGAAGGAATAAATTTAGTTTCATTGTAGGCAGTTAGTTGCTCTGCATGTGCTCTGCCATCGCACAGACTCTGCTTTTTTGAGTAATAATCGCACCGCCCATTTCTCTCTTTACAATCTTATTTTGTCATATAATTCCTATTTGATTCTCTTCATACCCCCTTTTCTCCAACTTTCAACTATATAAAACCTATCACTCTGTTTTTGACACTATACTCATAGAAAAAACAGAGACAATGGGTGAAGAAATGAAACAGGTTAGTGCTCTGTTTTTTGAATGAATGAATTTATGTTTGTTTATTGAATTAATGAGATTGTGAATGAAATGTACGTAAAACAGGAGCCACCAAAGGAAGAAGTAAAAACAGAGGAGAAAAAGGAAGAGCAAACAGAGGAGAAGAAAGAAGAGAAAGTAGAAGAAGAGGAGAAAAAAGAAGAGCCCAAACCACCTTCGCCTTTTGTTTTGTATGTGGACTTGCATTGTGTTGGATGTGCAAAGAAAATTGAGAGGTCCATTTCAAAGATTAGAGGTTTGTGTAGCTTCTATTATTAATTTGTTCTATATCTTAATAGCACTGCAGTGGCAGAACCAGAATTTTCACAATTAGAGCGTGTATATAGTATAGTGTTATTTTTCGACGAAAGGGGTTCGAATGATCCCTTTCGATACTTTAGCTCTGCCCTGATTGTGTGTACCGTGGATCAGGGGTTGAGGGAGTAGTAATAGAGATGGCGAAAAATCAAGTGACAATAAAGGGAGTAATAGAGCCACAAGTAGTGTGCGACAGAATTACGAAGAAAACTAAAAGAGTTGCAAAAGTGTTGTCACCCCTTCCGGCAGCTGAGGGTGAACCAATTCCTGAAGTTGTTGCTTCACAGGTATAATTTTTGTGGCAGCTTTTTTGAAGTGATTATTGGTATAAAGAATCATAATGTAAACATTGGATCGTTGCTTTTATTAGGTAAGTGGATTGACTACTGTGGAGCTTAATGTCAACATGCATTGTGAGGCCTGCGCTGAGCAACTTAAAAAAAAGATTCTCAGAATGAAAGGTAACATATTACTAACCATGTTCTGTAACTTATAAAAAAAATAAAAGAATGTTATTCATTATAACATGCTAAATATATTACCAATAGTTATTATTTTTAACATTATCAGTATGGATAGACAGTCTAGTTAATTAATGATAATTTCATCTCCTATGTAAACGACTTTGAAGATCACATTGAAGAAGTTGAGACAGTAAACTTTAAGTATTTGACGATCGGGATCCTCGTGGTCTAAGATAATCAAATCATCAATAACACTAATGTCATTAGATTTTTGGATGTTAATGATATATGAAACCTTATTCACACAGCAAAATAGGCCGAGTGAAACGGATAGTCAATTGTCATGCACTTTGCTTCGTTTTTTCTTTTAGAAGAAAGAGACCAAGTGAGAGTGACATCAAATGTTTACACGAACTTACCATGGTTAATATGAAGTTAAATACATATCACTTAACCACGGTTGAGTAAAACCATTTTATATTCAAATAAATAGTACCATATATATATTGGAATAAAAATAAGTTTTTACTTAGAGAGATAGTGAGATTTTATCCACCTCTATCACCATATTTTAGGTGGTGGTGGGACAATGGGCAGGTGCACGAATGTTATCCATATATGATATATTTTAGCTGCAAAAGCATTTTACAAATTATTTGAATAATTTGCACATAATTGATAGCGTGAAAAACATGATAAGAAACCTCATAAATGATAGGTAATTAATCTATTAAAGTCTGTCAAGTGACCGTGTAAAATCAGAACCGTTGTCTTTGACCCAATAGAATTTAGCGATTCCGGATTCATCTATACATGTAAATTAAGTGTCATTTTAATTTAATAATTTTATTTATTTAATTAACACTCAAGAATTTGTGACTTGTTGAATTTAGGTGTTAGAAGTGCGGAAACAGAGGCCAGCACAGGCAAAGTAATGGTGACAGGCACTATGGACGCAAACAAGCTCGTCGACTACGTCTATCGACGCACCAAAAAACAAGCAAAAATTGTCCCTCAACCGGAACCTGAGCCCGAAAAGCCCGCTGAAGAGACCAAGCCCGATGAGGCAAAGCCCGTTGAAGAACCAAAGCCCGAAGATAAGAAAGATGACGGTGCAGCCCCCGCTGAAAATAAAGAAGGGGGCGACGGTGAAAAACCACCGGAGGAAGAAAAAAACGAAGGCGGTGGTGGAGGAGAAGAGATGATCGTTCCAATTGGAGATCATTATGATGAACATACGATTAATAAGTTGATGTATTATCATCAGTATCAGCCACTTTACGTCATTGAAAGAATTCCACCTCCACAGCTATTTTCCGATGAAAACCCTAATGCATGTTGCATTACATAATTAATAAACCTGCAAGCAATTATAGTACGTACTTAATTAATCAATCCTCACACTAAGTTTTTATGATATTGTGGGACGATGATTAATTTGAACACGTAGGAGTATTTAATTTGATTTGTTGTATTGATGGTCATGTGAAGGGGATTATTCTATCTCTAGATGAATAATGATAAATACAAATATTTATCGTGTAATAATTATCTAATCTTGAATATGGTATTTCAAGAGTAGATATAAAAATGTTTACATCATTATTGTTTTGTTGTGTATATATATATATAATTTATCATCATTGTTAATGTTATGATCTGACATTTTGTTAAAGATATATTAATTATGCAAAGTTGTCTACTTAAGATAATTCTTAGAAGTTAGATTTTATAATATGCTAGGTCGAATATATATATTTATGACGAAACTATATGTATAATCGATAACATGAAAACAAAGTAATTAAGATCGATTAGTACTATTCCAACGAATTGATAAGACATAGAACTAGCATATATAATTGAATAATACAAATTTTAGTAACTTATTTTGATGAGCCTTTTAATTTTCAACTGTCAAATAAATATGTTTCAAGTATGTTTACTGGGACGAAATTAAAAGTAGAAGGATTTTTATCACATACAAATTACAATCATGAATGATGAAACTAGAGACAAAATAAAAGCAGGCTCGAAACGAAAACACTTTTTAAGGAAGTGACGTATGAAAACAATTGGTAAAACCTTATAGTAATTCCGTCGATCGACCTCAATTTAAGAGGACATTTGCCCATAAAAATTGGAAAAAAAAACACTTTATTTTATAAAACTAAAGTTGTGTTTGGCCATATTTATACAATAAATATTTAAAATCAAATGTATATTTATTTATTTTTAAATAAAATATAATTTAAAAAAAATTATTTTGTAAAAACAAATTGAGACATGATGCGTGTTAGAAAGTGTTGGATGGTAGATTCTATTTTTTCCCTCTACAGAGACAATGCATGGGTTCCACGTGGTTGGGACCCACCATTTGGGATCTGAGTCAGCTACCGACTTGTATCTTTTAGTGCCACGGCAAAAATGTGGGCCCGTGGGACCCTTTTCTAACATGGGGGTGTGGCCCACTTTTCCCCTAAAAATCTTAGGATTCCATAAATTTCATTTCTCGGCACTATATTGTATCGCGCCGTATCGACAATCCACGTTTAGCGTTGGAACAATCTCATATATATGGATTTTGATGGGATGGTTGAGTATTAATTAAAGATCTCAAGTTTATATTTTTATTTCAATGAATAATTGAGAGAGTCGCTTCACATGAAAAATTATAAAATAACCTTTAATATTTTTTAAAATCGAGTGATGGACTTAATTAAGACGAAGGCAATAGTAATAGCTAGATCGAAGTAACTATATTGTCACAATCAGTAGGTAGAATTATTTCTGATCAAGATGATCGATCATGTGAATGGAGTCTATGAGAAGTCGATCATCAGCTCTTATTTGATGAAAAGAAGAACATGCTTTATTAACTCAAAATCTTGTCACTATTTGTCATTGTCATTAATTCTAAATGAAGCAGGGGTTAATTGTTCTTTTGTGTTTCTATTCAAATATTGCTGCTATACTTTAAAACAAGAAGGCTAGGGCATGCAGCAAAAAAGGACCACCAAGAAATTAATGTAATTAATAGGCTTCACTTTTGTCGTGAGCCCATGTTTGCATTCTGTCTATGGTAGCTGCTGCATGCATCCAATCCAAGTATCTTTTATCTATTTAATTTCAATTAAAATAATAATAAATCTAGTATAATTTCATAAGTCGAGTTTGGAGAGGGAGATATATGGATAAAATTTGAGAATGGAAGTGCACAAGCACCCATGGTGCAATTTTTACCAACAAGTCACTTAATTAATTTTTACATCATTAGTACATTAATTTTATGGTGTAACATATTTTAACTAATGTGTATTATAATTTATATGCTTGATGGTGCACTTGATCTTCAAATTCTAAGTCCACTTATGATGAAGTACTCATGTTTTGTCCTTTGAATTAAAATAATAAATACATTTAGATAGTTAAAACCGATTTAGAGGAGTTTAAAAATATTTAAAATAAATCAATTCAAACGATCTCATACATAAAAATTGGGAACGGAGTCAGTGTAAGTGCAGCCTTATTCCTTAAACTTTAGGTTCATTGAGGAATATATGTATAGGATAAGATTACTTTGGCGTCATGTAAGACCGTGAGCTACGCAAAAGCGCGACCACCTTTTCCATGACAGTAAAAGGAATTACGCCAATTCTTTTAGGTTTATCACTTTTTGACACTACAGAAAACATATTCCTTCAATCTCCCCCCATTACTTTAGGTTGCCGCGCTCAATTACCTTTGTTTTGGACGCGGATTGAGAATTTGAATTCAACATTTTATAAATGATCTATTTTAATTAATTAAATTTGTTATTAGTTATATGCTTATTTAGTGAATTTGTAATACAAATCATTATAACGGGCCAAAATTATTGAGTTTGAAAGAATTAAAAAATTACCCACTCTAAGTCCGCCTTGCTTCAACCAGGGAAAGACCTATAAAATTTATATTGTAAATTCACCTCAAACGTGTCCAATAAGTAGTAAGTATTAACTCACGACCTTACAAATATAATGGGCTCGATATTAATAACCCTAATACTAAATCGATAGAATTAAATTGTGAATCCATCTCAAAATCCAACAAATCGTTTCAAATTCCAACAAATAAAATAATAAGTATAAAAATCCTCATGATTACAAATATAAGGGGGATCAATATTAGAAATCCTAAAACTCCGCCTCGAACTCCAACCTCATGTTTTTTTTACAATAGATTAAATAGCAGTTCAACTATCCTAACTTCACGCTGCACCAATTAAATAGGTGCATGATCCAATTTTCATTATTTCCTCACTCTACACGAATTCACCCTCATCTGATGAAAAAAATAGTTCATTAAAGGATCAATAGAAAGTTTTTGCAAAAAGCCAAATGGGGTATCTGAACTAGGACACATGAAGAAATAATGACTTTGGTAGTTAAAGTTTGAAAAAACAGTTGAAATCCTTAGCAATATCCAATTCTTAGCATTTATAATAGGCAACTTACATGCTAAGCAATGCAGGGCACATGGGTTGTGAAGAACAAACTTTATCGTTTGAATGATGACACTAGTCCTAGTCATAATCCCACGTCTCTTTTTAAATAAAATTAAACAAAATTTCCTCTATTCAGTGAACCATACATTAGTATATGCCTCTAGATGCGACAATTTATATGACTTTCAAGTTTCAGCAGCAGTAGGGTTAATTAATTTGTACTTTAAGAATAGATGAATTAAGAATCTAAAAGCGAAAAGTAAAAAAGGGGTGCTAGCTCTTTAATTAATTTTTCATCTTAATTTTTTAGAAAGAATCTTTTTGTATGTTGTCTGTTGCTTTTGATTTTAGATCGTCATCAATGTCATAATCCACTAAATGTTAATTAGCACTATATATACAACGTAACTCATATCAAGTGGACTCAACTTAATGTGACACATACTGTATTATATAACACAATTAATTAGCTAATTAAGGAATATAGTTGTGTTGGATATTCGAATTTGGGCATGGCGAACATGCAGATTGTTCCGGCTGGCAGAAATGTAAACGTAGAACCTCAGTATGTGGAAATGATGGTGCCACTCTACTCTTATGGTTGTGAGAGAAAAATCAACAAAGCTCTTTCCCATATCAAAGGTACCGTAAATTAAACACAATAATGTACTATATATATATAGCTAGTATATATATTGGGAGAAATTTTTCATCAAGTTCGTGAATTAACTTTCAATGATCTTTATGGGTCATCACATGTCTTGTTCTTTTGGTTCTTATATGGAGTTAATTTATAGAGGTCCAAGTTGTGTATTTTTTCAAGTCAACATATATATATACATGAAGCCTCACCAAATATGTTGAGGATAATGCCCAAATCAACAAATATGTTTTGTCTCAGTAGTAGATTTAAGCAACTAGGCCCAACAATCTAGGGCCTAGGAAAATGGGCTTATATTATATGATCTGTATATTTTCTTTGGGGCTTATATTATATGATCTTTGGGGCATCTAGTTTACACTGTACATATAGTATACATACTTTGAGCATGTTAATAAACTAGATGGCTAAATGGTACATTTAGGTGTAAGTCTCCCTATTCTTCATCCAATACTTACTTATTTTTTGCTTGGAACTTTTGACATTGTCATCGTTTGGAAACTTGTATTAATACCAGTAATTATAATTGCAGGAATATATTCGGTGAATGTAGATTTTGAACAACAAAAGGTGACAGTATGGGGAATCTGCAACAAGTATGATGTGTTAGCCACAGTTAGGAGCAAACGAAAAGCGGCTCGTTTTTGGAATCCAGAGGACAACAACGTTAACATGGAAGAATCAGAAACAGATTCATCATCAACTTTTCGTTATCGAATTAGGCCGCCTTTAGCTCTCATAAGGGCTCGATCTCTAACCTGGAAATTAGCTTTAAAAAAGGCCTTCACAAGATCATATTCATTCTAATTAAAACATCAACCTCAATTATATATGAGCGACATTGTAAATAGCTGCCACTTATGTTACGTTGGCGATTAATTAAGTTTTCCTTTTTGTGGCACAAATAATCCGTTTACATTTGTTTATGGTCTTTGATTGTTATGGAGTTTTAACATAAAAACTCAACTGTTATTTTTACCTTATAATTAATGCCTCTAAGCTACTAATCTCACTTAGAAATACTTGTAAATTAATGGTCAAACCCGATGCATAAATAGTAAATTAGAAACTGAACCACTTTATACGAATATTGCTAGATAAAAAGCAAAGCTAAGATTTGAAGATTTCGAGTGCACCAATATTATCTTAATTTAGGCATTAGCGATCCTTTCAATGGTCAAGGTGGGTTTGTTCTGCCGAATGTTCACGAGTTCTAATCCTCGCGAGGGCGGATGCATCATGCACTTGCTAGTACCAACAGTACCAAGTATCATCCTATGCTTTGTTATGAATACAACTAAGATGGAGGATTCACGTGAAAATATATCAAATTACATTTGGAACCCTGAAAAGATGCCTTTATATAGAAGAGTAAATTAATCTATTAGGACTATGCTATGATCTTATCTCTTATTTCTTAGTTGCTTAGATTAATCTGGAACTTTCCTTCATTCTTCCTTTTTATTTCTACTTCTACCCTTGGAAGGATTTGTTACTAGTTTGGAGCAACTATAACAATGAACTCTTATATTTGTACATGTAATCCAAATTATTCATTTCAATACAGTATGATTTCATTATATGCTTTCTATGGGGGCACTATTATTATATTTAGTTTCTGCTAACTCAAGATAGATATACATTTATATTATATATATGGTTTTTTTCAAAGTTAACGAGTGCACGTGCAGTTCTATTTATACACGTGGGTCTGTCTCTGGTTATAAATTAAACATGAGAACTCAACTAAAACAATTAGTCTGTTAGTGAGAGAGATCAGTCCACTAAAACTTTAGACGAATTATTATCAATATAGATTGCTATTAATAATGAGAGACTTATTGATTAACATCAATCGCCATCGATTACAAATTAATTTCAAGATTCAAGTCACCATTCCTCTAGGCTTCTTTTTAGGGATATTTTATCACAATTGGTATTCCTTCTGAAACCTCGTACATTTCAAGCCGTACTTTATCTATCTTTGTGACCAATGAGGGACTCAATTGTATAGTACATGGGTGTACCCAATGGCCAATAGTATATATATGAATTCATATGAACCCCTAACTTTTAGCCTATATTTGAATTTATCTCTGTCTAAAATATTAAAAATGTTGAAAATATTGAATTATGAACTCATAACTCGAACAAGATTATTGGCTCAATAATTGAAATTCGACTCTTGAATCCACAAAATTAAAATTTTGAATCGTTAAGTAGCTACGATACAATTAATGATTGATGCATGCATTTTCATGCCTAAAATTGAAATACTATTCATTTGGCATGTGAGTTTGGATAAATTAAATGTCATGTCACATTTCGTTTACAAATTAGAGATTAGAGATAATAATAATATACTTGTGACTTGCGAGGCCTTTCTTTTATTTGTCTAAAATAAAATGGGGCTTCTAGTTTTCGAGTTAGGAATATGTCAGCATCGACTTTGCCATACAATACATTTGCCGCCATTGTTTTTAATGCACCCCACCCCCATTACTTGCGCTCTTAGTCAAAGTAAAAGCATAATACGAGTAAGTAATACTTTGTTTGAGATAATTTATGTAATTTTCTAAAATCGATCACTATGTTTGTATTTTAGATTATCTACTTTGTCCTTTTTTGAAATCATACACATTATTATCTTATGTTTGACCCAGCCACTTGTTTTTGCCCATTCTATACAGGGTAAAAAGAAAACTTAGCGTATGAGGTTGATTATATCAAATTGATAAATATATAATATGTGTTTAAACAAAAACAATTATCATCTGATCATGGTTCATTAATTAATATACTTAATACTCCAATTAATTGATGATTTCTAGGAGTATATGGACCTCATATTTGTTGAGATCCTTGGTTATTTTGCGCTCTTTAGACGACCACACTAGAGGTACGAAAAATAGTAGATCATTATTCATCATAGATCAATAATAGTAGATCATAGAGGTACGAATCATCATTTAAAAGAGCGTACATATAGTCTATTGCCAGCCAAATATTTTTAATAAGGATGACAATGAGACGGTACGATTGTGGAGCAGAACTCATTTGAATGCATATATGTGGGGCGGGTTTGAATCTATGCTGGTGGGACGGATTCATTGCTTTTTAAAAAATCTTGGCGGGTTTTAGGGCATGCAGGTGAGGGCCAATCTTCAATGCCTAAAGCTCATCATTTCGTGTCAAATGATCACACCTCTTCTGCAATCTAATACATTCTTGAAGAATTTTTATTGTTCTTTAACATTGTAACGGTAGTAAGTATTGTTGTTTGTGACAAATTTTAATGTTATATATAAAAAATAATTGTAATCACAAATAAAATATAAAAATACATAATTCATTGACTTCCCTCGAGAGATTAGTAGCATATTTCTCTTTATGAATATTCCAAGTGTTTATGGAAAATTTAAGATGTCTCTTCAGATCAAAAGATTTGTATCACCCTTTATATATGCATGAACGTCTAGGGTTTCACATGGAATAGCCTCCAAGAATGTTAACTGGATTTGAACACATCTTGTAGAGTCTCCTAAAATTTCGATGTCTACATTTGTATTATTGTTTTATCTTCATTTGAGTGTCGGCATTTCTATTGTATCAAGGGAAAGGAGAATATATTATTTTTTTTGAAGGAGTATAATTTGTATAACCACAAATACTTGCGTACGTGTATTGTTCATATTTGTATCTATTTGGCCGATATTGATCGTTCTTTTTTCAATTAAACGAAAACTAAGGACGTAGCAACAAGTTTCTAGCAATTCTTTATCTCAAATTGGTTTTGTTAAACATGAGTCTAAAATAGGAAGATAAATTGGTTTTGTTAAACATGAGTCTAAAATAGGAAGCTTACAAATATTCATCGACTTATGAATAAGTCGTGACACCCACCTAATCTGAGACGATTTGTACTAAATTTGATTAAAAAAAATAAAATAAAAATCCACCTGCATTTTCTTATTTCTTAAACGTTGAACTTGAATTCAATCCAAACTAAATACATTATAGTATAACTCCCATCTTGAACAAAAATATTAGAACAAAAGTGATCAATGGAAAATTTGCCAATAAATTAATACGCCTATAACAATCTTGATTAAGAAAATTGACTACTCATATATTTTATTTCATTGCGTAGCTCATAAGCAACAAACGACAGTGACTGCAAACACTATTTAAGTCAACAAAACCACGCCTTAATTAATTAAACCCAATAATAGTAAGGATATTAGTTAAGTATAATATCTTGTATGCGAAATTAATTTATCCAATCCTACAGGAAAAAATAAACGAAATTTTGAGTTTAACGTTTTAATTGTTGTACATTAAACATAATAATAAGGTAAATACATGTATATATCGCCATTACGTTGATCTATTGACTACATTTTTTTGTCGTAGAAAACAATTGTATTAAGCAATAATAATAAAAATTATCAAGGAATTTGAAATGGAAAATAGAAGATTAAAGAGAAGTGGAGAACTAAATATAAGTGTGTTAATTTGTGATTAAAGAAAAGTATTTAACTGCTGGGTCAAACACTAGTTAGTTAAAAAAACTGACTAATAATTTTAATTAGTTATATATTTAATCTTAAATCAGTAATCATTTGAAGATTTACTACACAAATAGTTAAAATCATTAGGCAGTTATTTTATTAGCTAGGGTTTGGCCGAGCAAAACTGTTAAATACTTAAATACTTTTCTTCAGTTACAAAGTTTCTATGTTGAATTTATTTCATCTTTTAAGAAATTTTTCAATAATGTCATTAAATTTTGTTGGAAATATATATAGATTTTATAGTTGAGAAAGACTAGACTTGTATTATTAGTAGTAGGTTGATCGAGTAGGTAACAATTGTTTGAAATCTCGTTATGTCTAGATGATGAGTTGTCATATTCATCATATAAATATAACCCTCATTTCCCATGAGAATATATTTATTAATTCTTTTATTTGACCTTATAGTCGTAGTTTATTTATAACATATAAGGATTTCTCTATGTAAAATCTTTTTTAATTATCATTATCTAATCTCCTTCTTTTGCGGCGTAAAACGCTAATTTTGTGTCTATTAAGCAAAACCAAAACGATGAAGAAAGGTCAATTTTTCTTTAGCAAAAAAGAAAAAAAAAAGATTATGACTAGTAGCTTGATTACCAAGCTTATGAAAGGTCAAAAGTGTGTAATTTTTCTTTACTTATTTTCAAGAATAAAGGTGCTTGATCAACTTTTTACGAAGAAATAAGCATTTTAAAATAATACCTAAAGTGCTGACATTAAATTTTAAAAACTGATTTCGACAACTAGGCCAAACAAACTACGACTCTAAATAAATTTCTGAATTTCACATTGCAATATGAAAAGTATGTTAAATTTAAGGCATAATACATAAAATGACTGTTAATTTGGCTTTAACGGACAACTATACCTTCCAACTTTGAGTGCACAAGTAGACACTTAAATTTGTATAAAATTGAACAAATAGACTTACATGTCCTACATGGCATAATACACGTAGGATGCTATGTAGGATACAAAATTGTCATGTAGGGTGCCATGTAGGATGAATATATCTATTTGTTCAATTTTATACAAGTTTAAGTGTCTACTTGCGCACGTCCAACATTTAAGGTGATAGTTATCAACTGACACCAAGTTAAGGGTCATGTTTATGTATTATGCCTAAATTTAAATCAGTACGAGATTGGTTCTACATAAATCTAGGTTCTATTGACCCAGTTCTTTTATTATAATATTATTTTCACTTCACCTAAATATGAATTATCTAGTGTTTTCATTCACATTTTGTGTGAGTGGATAAGAGATGAATTGTCAAAAGTAACACAACACGGAGAATCTTGAAATTTGTCTTTTTGATGAAAACTATAAAGGTGGATTACACATGTAACACAAAGTCTATTTATCTCATATTTCAGGCAACTTCCAAGCTCCAAATTAAATAAATAAAAGTACAGTAAATCTTTTTCATAGGTAATGATGTTTATTTCGTCTAAACGCGTAACAATGCCACCAAACATTATTCAGAAACCAAATCATTGTAAATTTTGTAGAAGTTCAACTTTTCAATAATACTAACATCATTACGATGCAGAGTCCACATGGAAGATTGTCAAATTATCCCAAAATATAAGTCAAAAATCTCATAACAACAATAATACTAGCAAAGAAAATATTCCATTATGACATAATTTTTTTTTAATTAATTTCAAGAAGTATAATATATTTTTTGATTTAGTAAAAATTTAACTTATTTAATGAAATGATTTATACCAGCATAAAATATTAAAACCTTTTTTTAATTTACATTGAAACTACATCATATAAATTGGAGACGGAAGGAGTAACATACTATAAAATTATGTATATATAGGGGTAGCTATAGCTCTGTTTAGTATCGACTCTCTTCTCCTTTTCATTCAGTGGTTGTTGTTTGAGGCACTCAACTACCATTGTGATTTTTGAAAGCAACCCTCTTTCCATTTTTTTCTAAATCAAGAAGAAATAAAGAGATGATAAAAGTAGGGAAAATGGTGGAATTACTTGAAGAATACGGAATTGTTATATCAAGAATGAGAGATCAGCTGTTTCTTCCAAGGCGTTTGCAGGTTCCTCTGTTTTTACAGAGCCTTCGTTCCCCTGTTATTCAAGACTCTTCTTCTTCTTTCCTTGTTTACTTTTAGCTATCTATATATACCAACTATTTTACTTGTTAACTTATACCTGAGGCAATTTCAATTTTTTTTTGTTTAATTTTCCAATGTACAAATTTGTACTTTGAATCTTGTAATGTTCATCACTATGGATGATGGATGATTCAATTTCTTCAAATCAATAAGAAAAAAAATGGTCCATACTTCATTTCCAGTGTATATTTGGCTGGTTCAGTTTTGATGTAATTTTATGAGTTCTGAATTTTATAATGACAATTTCAAATGTGAAGCAAAAGTTATCGAATTCGACCAAACGTCACTTCTAGCTGCGAGTGCTTAGTTTCAGATTATGAATCCTTCTTATTTGTTCAATATAGTATATAGTTGCTAAGAATACGATTGAATGAAAGAGTGTTTTCTCTAATAATTTAAATTTATTAACCTGATATCAAGGGAGACGGAATTGGGGCCACGTTACGAAAATGAATACCACAAGTTCACTCATTCTTTAACATGTTTGAATTCTCCTATACTTCTACTTAGAATGAGGATTTGCCCATTATTTTTTGAATTATTATATGAGAAAAGTAGTGTGTTATTTGTTCTTAGCGTAGTCTAATAAAAAAAAGAATGGAGTAATCGTTTTACAATCATTTAAATTATTATAATTATAGGATAGAGAGGGCCTCAACGGCTAAACCCAACTAAATGCGCCTTGTCCATATCGAGGTAATGGCAACTGTCGAGGGGTCGTAACCCATGACACTTCTGGCCCTTAAATAAATAATTAATATTAAGCGGGGGCTACATGCTCCGTAACATATCCAATTTAATTTTTTTCCAAAGTACTATTATATACTATATGAATTGTTATATCTCTTTGATATAAGAGATACTTGTACTATAGTGACAAAAATAGTCGGGGACCTATGTTGGTTCCCTGATTAGATGTCAGCTCTATATTTGGGACGGTCCATTTGATTAGTTTAACTATTATTGATGCAAAATTGAAATTGTTTCTTTCATTTCCTTTTTTACATTTTACTTTTTTGCTCTTTTTCATCTACCAAATGATGATCATTTGTCATGAATCCGAACAAACTATAATGTGCTTTTGAACCAACGCTCTTTTATATAAATAGAGAGATTTCGTTTCAAATTTTATATATAAATTATTTGAATTTTTTCTCTTCTTTAAATCGTTTTCATAACCAACATAGTCGAAATTTGTGATTTGCTTGTTGGTTTCGGTGAATTTCTCTAATTTGAAGTGCCACTGTTACGTAATAGTTTATTTAGTTTTATACGGGAAGGAATTTTTCTTTTTTTGGTCTCCCATTCGGTGTCTGGAGCCCACATTAGAGCTCTAACTAAATCCGAATCGCGCACTGCATGGCTCATTCGGGGGGTGGCGCTCCCAACAACAATAAATTCCGTAAACTAAGAATTAAATTTTATGTTATGTTAACATTTTTTATATTCATCTTACTTTTAATTTTTGGGAGACTAAAATTTTTGTGATTCTTCACTCTTGCTTTTTTGGAAACTTAAAATTTTGTGATCTTCTACTCTAATTTTGTACTCAATTTGAAGATATAAAATTTTCACTGTTTATTAAATTTGGTCTAAGAAATTGGAATATATCTCTGTGTTTTGTACTAGTTGATCGTTTTTTATTTGACATAGTATTTACAAAATCATAAATAAGATGGTTAATTTTACTAATTTACCCTTTATGCGATATCAAAATAATTTATGAAAAATAGGCTTAATAGCATAAGGCATATGAATAGATATCATTGGAATAGATACAAAATAATTAATTAATGAATTCTTGGAAAAAGAATTTTTTGGAAATTCTAAATTTATTTAGGTCTTCCTAAGAGTATTAGTTGTAGGGGTAAAATGTTTTTTTTTAAATTAATTTTATCTTGATTTAATAAGTGAACATATATCTGTTTTAGTTAGGTGGTCAACTAATTATATTAAACGGTGGAAATAAAAATTTGTAGAGAATCCCTGAAATTTGGAAAATCAACTTTGTCTTAGCACTGATTTAAGTGCTTAGCGCCAACTAAATCGAGTGAGTAGGGTGGTTGTTGGAATGTCATTTAACACATCGCACTAAATTCTAGTGTTGACCACTAAACTCCAACAGGTTATTTAGATTGTTTTTTTTTGTGTTAGCACTAAACTCTAGTGATTAATGTATCCCAAAAAAATAATATTTTCACATTAGATATCTTTCTCGTTGACGTTTTTAATTCAAGCATCTCTTTGAACAACTTAAAAACATGAGTATGAATTTAGCAGCGAAGCTAAGATTTTTAATAAGAGGGTTTACAATTTAAAGAATTAGATGCGCGAACTAGTTAACTATATATAAATAATATAATTTTCTGCGAAAGGAAATTCAGATGAATTCCTGACCACAAGATGACTTCGTTCCTGAGTATGATTCTACTACTTAGTGAAAAAGTTGTGGTACGTAACATCATTCTAGCAAATAAAATCTTGAATTTTTCATTAAATTTATTTTTAAGGTTGCTTTGTTACGGCGAGATGAGCTCAAAAGTTATTTGAGGTTGCATTTTAGAATCCTATGTGTGATATTCTTAATTCTTTTGAAATTTGGATATATAATTAATATTTGACTGTACCACTTGTGGGACAGAAAGCCTATGATTAAAGAGTAAATGTTATGTCATTGGGTTTTTGTGTATGAAGCTCTGCCTCAGGTTTTTTGTTGACATTATGTGCAACAGCAGTTGGTGTGGACCTTGCAGGCCACCCACACTGATGTTTAAGTCTCATGGCATCACATGTATATATCCTTATTAATTAAATTCCAAATAATATCATTCACCAAAAAATAATACTAATTTGTTCTATACTATTTCAACTTCAAATCTTATGAAATTGCTAAAACTGTAATGATATGAAGATCTATCGGAAAGAACATCGAAGGAAAAGTTTAGTGGTTCCTTCGGGGACATTCGATAAAATAAATAAGTGATACTTTGTCTGTTTCAAAATATTTCAAGTTTCGCTTTTTAAAAGTTAATTTGACTATTTTTAGAGATAAATTAAATTAATATTTTAAAATTTAGATATTCGAGAACTACACAAAAAATATTATAAGATGCATTTTTTTCTATTTCAATACGGTAAAAAAAAAAACTTCATTTGTTCACATTTACTAATCAAGTTTGGACTTTATAGGTTTTTAAAGAAATAATGATAAACAGTAATGTTTATTCTCTAGACTTGAGAAATAAGTAAATAATTTTAAGGGTAAAATATGAAGAAAAAAATGTTTTCTCCTGATATGCTAAAAGTAAAAATACACTTTTAGTATTATGGACAAAAAAAATGAATGGGAAAGTATATCTTAAAATATCAATCAAAATTTATGCAGTTTCACTTCTATAAAAACTGTATTTCAGGATCGAGTAAAATAGATTTGAAAATATATCATACATTTATTAATTTAATATGAATAGATAATATAATTTGAAATAATTTTTTAATCATTATTGTTATTATACCTAATTGGTGATACATCCTTGGAGAGACCTTAGCTAATAATTAAATTATGAATGATTCAGTGTATTGAGTATTGACTAATCGTTGACGACCAAAGCTTATCACAAACTTCCCAAATAGAATCTTACGAGTAATATATATGACTAGTCCCTTCAGGGTCTAAAAAAGACACTTATAATATTAGAAATTAGTGCTGTTCATCAAATACCAATAATTACGGTGAAATGACGTCCATGAATAATATGCCACTATATTGGATCATTCACTGCATCTAGCTGTGATTGCACCTTTCTAAATTGTGTTACGTTGTATTCTAGCCGGTATTATTTCATATTGTATCGTATTATATTGTATTACGTTGTATTATATTATTTTAATGAATAAAATATTTGAATAAATTATATTGTTCTCCGTCATTATACATAATGTCACACATTCAGAAATTTGGGTGATAAACCTACAAAAAAAGAGAGTAGAATACGACCTAGTGCTATTATGAAAATGAGGTGTAAAAGAGAGAAAAAATATATTAAGGTACGATGCGATTACACTATCGATCGATACATAAAATGAGACGTTACTTAACGATGAATTAAATAAATATATGATACAATAAAATTTGAATAATAACCAAAATAAACATTATATTTAAGCTAATTATACAATATAATACTACGGCTAATTAACAACCCTCCAAACAAAGGTGTTATTGAAGAAAGTTGTTTACCTAATGAGAAGTTTATGTATATTTCAAGTATATTAATCATACTTTGTTAGATTCATGCATTTAATTGTCAAGGGGAGCCACAGCCTGTGTTCCTCCTTCCGTATCTCTTTAAAAATAAGTACATATATGTGTATTGATGTTTTATTGGGTCAATTGATTTTGTAACACTTTAGGAATTTACTTTTAATTTTATAATTTCTTTTATATTATTTTTATTTCCACACATAAGATATCTAAAAATAAAACATG
The DNA here is from genome assembly GCA_029582685.1 of Solanum piurae. Classification (NCBI taxonomy): domain Eukaryota; kingdom Viridiplantae; phylum Streptophyta; class Magnoliopsida; order Solanales; family Solanaceae; genus Solanum; species Solanum piurae. The sequence continues at coordinate 47,455 of JAJOOO010004857.1, read as the reverse complement.
AAAGATCATTTCTTTATTCAAATTGTGAAAAGCTATACATTCACCAATTCTTTAGCTCTCTCGAGAGTTATATATATTACACTCACTATTAGAAATAGAGATTTTTTCATCGCAAGTTAATGATAAAATTTGCGTTAGAAAATATAAGTTTTCCACTCATTTCCATCAAAACCAGCTCAGTGAAAAAAAAAATGATGGAAAACACATTCTCATTGAAATATTAAGATATTTCCTAATTTTTCTCATTATTTTTCTTTTTTCACTGATTCAATCAAAATATATATAAAAATAATCACATGATATTTTTCACTAAGAAAATAGTGATTTTCTTGTAGTGAAAAATTATTAGTACCTCTTCAAGTGAAAGTGATACTTCATAATCCCTGTCCATCTTCTTATTGTTTTTCCTTACTTTTTACAATTGAGCTTGGAGTATCAAATCTCACATTTGTGGGAATATTTGGTGCCCCCTGTTGCATTTTAACTAAGTATTTTGTTTATCTTTTTAAAAATAATAATAATAATAATAATATTTCTTCAATCTATTAATTACAATTCAGATATCATTACCAAATGAAATCAACTCTGTATCATTAAATTATCTATGCATGTAAACCTTGTAACTCAAAAAATTAAATCTGATATAATTACAACTAAATTAAATTGAAATTATAGTGTTAACTTAATGTTTGATAAAATATAACTTAGGAATATCTCTTAATTTATCGCTGATGTTTCATGCATACAAGTTACAACGACATACAATTGTGTATATCACTATATATTGTGTGTATGTCTTGCATGTTTTGTGTATGCCATAGTATATCACTATATATCATATGTATATCACGTGTATATATTATGTAAACATAAAATACAGTGATATACAAGTTATATATGGAGAGAAGAAATATTGAAGCCATGGGAGAGAACTTCGAAGGACAAAAAACTATTGTTAAGAAAAAAGCAACCATATTCTTTTGACGTTTTCATCTTCATTTTTTTGCATTTCTTTTTCTTCTTCTTTTTCTTGTTGTTGTTACTGAATTAGTTGTGAAAATATGTAGTTTTTTTAAATAGTAATTTTTTATAACAAATCGTCAAAAGTTATTCAAACAATCTAAAATTGATATTAATTAACCATTCAGACAATTATTTTACACACTCGAAGAGATATGTATTTAAACATTCTCGAGTTGCTTAGTTAAAACAATCAAAAAATATTTAAATATTTCTGGCCCCACTAATTAGCCTAACTTTAGTCCAACTTGCCCCTTTTCTTTCCCGATAGGAGATTTATATTTTGATTTGTTTTCAATTTATAAGTATTTTCAAGAATAATACCTCCAAGATAGTTTTGTATCGGGTAATTTATAGAAATCTTACTAGTTTAGGAGATAATTATTTAAATATATGTTAGTTTCATAATACATGGATCTCGAGATACATGTAGTCAAAATTATGTGTAATTTGTTCTAGATACACTATATCCAAGTCGATTCACATATATCTAAAATAAATAGACAAATCTCGCCCGTCTCCCTTCACACCAGATACATATATATAGTGTGTGTATCTAGTGTAATTCACATGTATCTAGGATGCATAGAAAAATCTCACATGTGTTTCTCCCATCTCATTCGCCATTTTTATATCTCACTGACGTATATGAGATCCCATATACATACACCAGATACATATATATCGTGTGTATCTAGTATAATTCACATGTATCTTATTTGAAATATAGTACAAAATTATTAAATAGTAAAATAAAATATAATTATTTTAAACTTTAGGAAAAATTTATGATAGAAATAGGGGATATTTGTGCAATTAAATAGCTTCTCTAGTTTCGAGTTGTATTTAGCATTTTTAGAGACTCACAACTTAATGTAGTGATATTTATAATTTTAGCCACAATTTTTAGTATTCGGTTACTGTTCAAACATAAGAATATTGCTAACAATGTTAGATGTCTGCTAGAATTTAGACGACTCAATTAATTAGGCTATCAGTTAGTTAGAACTTCCACGCTACAATAAAAATAACTCTTAGCGGCAATAAATATATGCATTAACAAAGAGTATTAAAGTCTTTATCGAAATTAGTTAATTGTTATTGAGTCTAATGTCGCTATAAGCTTTAACAAAGAGGGCTAAAGCCTTTATCGATATTAATTAGTTTTCATTATATCTAGTATCGTTATAAACTTTAGAAACATTTACAGAAAGTATTAATTGCATCTAATAAACATATTTAGCAACAATTAAATATTATTATTAATTAATTGTCATTAAAAAATATTTTTGATGTAGTGCCACTGAACTTATCGTATAATGTGTTTTTTGTTCTAGGTGTTGTTTACAATTGTTGAAGCCTTAAAAAATACATAACGAAGTCCTAAGCCCTATAAGTTTACACATCCAACAACAAAGGCACCAAGAAAACAACAACAACGTAACAACAAAGACGTAGAAAAACAAAAAGAGAGAATATATAAAAATTCTTATAATCTATCCACATTTTTATAGTAATATTTATACTCAAGTTATAAGATGTTGTTACTATAATAACATGTAAAAAGGACTTCACCCTCCTATTAATTTGTTTATTTATGAACTAAAAATTAGCCAAGAAAATATCAACAATATGGGCAACATCCCTTTATTTTGTCGTACGTATAACTAATTATTTTTGGTTCTTTCTTTCTTTATTCTCTTCTCATTCAATCTCTTGACTTCTTTTTTGTTTTTCTTCAAGTAGTACACCTTTTGCTCACCAAAGTAAATCCAATTGAAGATTCGTAAAATAACAATAAAGAATTAATAAAAAATAAAATCAATTGCAAATTACCATATTTATTGAGCAAATGGTAAGTAATATTTAGTCCCTCGGGGAAATAATAATAATTTTGGACCTTAAAATATTGATAAATTCTTACCGTGGTCCTTTTGATAGTTGGTTAAATACATTCCATTTTAACAGATTTTAATTCCTTTTATATAGAAAGTATATTATGTTTGAATTAGTTTTGAAGTTACATTCCGTCAAATATATAAAGTAATAACACAAATTTATCATAATATATGAATAATTAAGCAGTCAAATAGTTATTAACCATCTAAAATTTGTGAATATTAGTGATTCATTACTAAGAAGATAAAAAATCCACATTTCAATTAATTAAGGCACTAAAAAATACAATTTTTTTCATCTCATAATAAGTGTCACTTTAGTTCATTTCATGCTCATTAGGAAAAGTAATAAACATAAAATATACTAGTTTACTAAGTCAATTTTATTGACTTTTTTTTTCTTTTATAAAATGACACTTATTTTGGAATAGATGAAATAATCCCTCCGTTCATTTTTAATTTATCATGAAAATATAATTATTATTTTTTCTATTTTATCCTCAATATTAATTACTTATTCTCTAAATTATTATTTTTAAAATTTAATACTATACATCTATTTTTATAGGGTATTGCTATAAAATACTCATATTAATTATTTTTGACGTATAAGAATGAATAAGTAAAAATGAACGGACAGAGATAATAATGAAGGCGTGGCTAATTACATTAACTTCGGCTTCTTCGCCGGGTGTAGAATAGATGTTTAGGGGCAAGATGGTAATTTTGAAAGTAAACGAAATCAAGAAAAGATGAGTACCGAAAACAGAATAAGCCAAATTCCAGCACTAAAGTTTGGGAAGACGAAAGAGCAAGAAGACCAAAAGAGAAGAGTCCCCGTTGCCTCCCTCAGTCTCCTTATGCCTTACTATTTCTACTAGGTATCTTTTCTTTCTTTTCTCTTCAATTCATTCTGTAATCTCTGAATTTTCGATTTCTGATTCCTGTTTTTGTGGTCAAAAAGATTGAATTTTTACCTGTTCTTGATACTGTTGTTTGTTGTTTAGAATTGTTTAGACTGATTAAAGCTTTTTGGGTTTTGATCAGTGGATTGAAATATTGTTTTGACTCACTCAAAGATGATGGGTTTAGGGTCTTTCGGTAATGGGGGTTCGTCATCATCCTTCTCCAATTTATCACCTTTAGCTCCACCTTTTACTGTTGATCGGTCCAATTCCAAACCGGGTTCAACCCAATTGTTGAATTTCAGTGATTCATCCTATACCGGTACAGTACCATTTGGACAGTCATGGCAGTATGGTGCTGCTGACCCATCACCCACTGGATACAATTTTTTCCCTTCAGTTACTGATTCTGTACCCACAACTTGTAATATGCCTTTATCACCTAAGTTTTCCCCTGCTGATTCAGTTGAACCCGGTAGTCACTTTTGGTCAACTTCAAACCCAACTGTTAATGCTTCGACTGACACGTATTCGTTTGGCCGTGAGGGATATTATGCCCCTTATGTGCCTTCCATAGTGAGCAATGAACACCCATCGGCGGCGTTCAATGAACCTTCGCTTGATGTTTTGCCTAATTCTGGTAGTATTCATGTTGATGCATCCTCGCAAGTTGATTATACCCAGAGCTTGTCTGGTTTGGAATACCCGCATTGGAGTTTTTTTAGTAAAGTGGCTGATGGGAAGCAAGATGAGAGGAACGGAGTTGATGGAAGTTTTTCCTTGGGGAATGTTAATGCTGGTGCTTCATATGGTTACAGGAATTGCATGTCTCAAGGTAATTTCCTTTTGTTCTTATCTGTAGCCTTATTGTTCCAATTGCAATGTATTCCTTATACAATTGAACATTGATGTGAATGTATATCTTCTCACATAATTCAGCTTTATAATTTCAGCATTTTCATTGTTTTGAATATATTACTAAGCTGTACAGGTCTTTGGTTTCTCTGTGTGAATTTGCTTTCTGAGTGTATCTAACTTTTGTTTTATTTGCATTTAGGACGTCAAATTTGACTTGTATGGGTTTAGCCATTCAATGTCTTATGCTTGTTGTTGGTAATCTTTTAATTGCTTTTCACTACCGAAGTACTGTTGTAGTTTTTTTTTTCTTCCAAAAAAAGAAAGAAATCTAATTCAGTTGATGAGTATTATTGTACTATTCCTGACCTGAAAATTTTCCTCGATTACCAAATCCATTTCAACTTCTTATGTCAATGACAAATTATTCATATCACGGAGTTAAAAGTCTTTTACTTCTACATGTCTGATTCATGCGATTTTATCTCTATGTGTGGTGAGGGTTGCTCTATGCGTGTAACTAGTTCAAACTTGGAGCTTAAACGAAGTATCTGTCATTTTTCTAATTGTCTAAACTTGTTGCAATAACGCAATCAGATTGAGGCTTTTGATGTCTGTCATTTTGTAGGTAATTCACTTGAAGGTGTGAACATAGCTAGAAAAGATTCTGGTGCTGGAAATTTCATTGATGGAGTATATACTGGGCCTTCAAGTATGGGACATATGGATGCCAAATCGTATCTCACTCAAGAACCAATCTACCAGTCTCTTAACTCAGAAACAGCTATGGGTTCAATTCTCCCCGTGTCTTGCCAAGTCGGTCTTTCTTTAGGGTCTTCTAATAATTACTTGAACTATGAAAACCCTTTTACTCCACATGAGAAATTCTTCCAACCCCTTGATTCTTGTCCCCGTGATACTACATCCACATCAAAATCTTCTCCTGTAGTGGTTATCAGACCAGCACCTTCTGGAAGCCGTTTCTTCGCACCAAAGATAGACTTGCACAAAAATGTGGATATTTGCAAAACTGGAGCTACAAACAGTGAGAAATCAGATGTCTGTGACCTGTTAAAGAGTCAGGAAACTCGGCTACCAATAGATTCTCCGATCAAAGAGTTTTCCTTAGGCTCAAGCACACCGCCGGACTTTGACAAGATCAAAAACATTTTTTTTGCATCGTCGTCAGTTAACAATCTGTGCTCGACCCGTCCTTGTAGCAGCAATAGCATAGAAATTGCAGTTAAAGAAAGATCTGGATCTCAAGCTCCTTGCGCTAGTGCACCACCTGTGACTTTTGCTGAGAAATGTTCAGATGCTCTAGATCTTCATAACCCAAATGTTGATTCACCCTGCTGGAAAGGTGCTCCTGCTTTTCGTATTTCTCTCGGCGACTCTGTTGAAGCTCCAAGCCCGTGCATCTTCACAAGCAAAGTAGAATTCTCTGATTTTGGTCAAAGCAATCCTTTATTTCCTCCAGCAGAATATTCAGGGAAAACTTCCTTAAAGAAACTTGGTGAGGAAAATCTGCATAACCATAATGTATATGCTGGAAATGGTCTGTCTGTTCCTTCTGTAGGCACTGGTACTAATAACTACACTACAGAAGAACTCAGGACCATTGATGTCACAAAAGAAACATTTGTGCCTATGCATCTGTCCAGCAATGGTGGGATACTTAAATTTACTGAAGATCTGAACAAGCCTAGCAAAGGATATAGTCTACCTCAGTGCTCTGAAAATGATTGTCAACTACAATATTCCTGGGGCAAGCACGTTAGTGCTGATGGCCACCAATATGGACCCAAAAAGCATAATTTGCCTGAAGGTTATATGCATACTGGTTTGAACCTCAATGACACATTAGAGGGTGGAGTAGTTGCACTAGATGCTGCAGAAAATGTTTTACGTTCACCAGCTTCTCAAGAAGATGCCAAGCAGGCCCAACCATATCAAATGGGATCAAGTCCAAAGCTGGATGTTCAAACACTTGTGCATGCAATTCATAACCTTTCGGAACTACTTAAATCTCAATGCTTGCCTAATGCATGTCTACTGGAGGGTCAAGACTATGACACCCTTAAGAGTGCAATTACCAATCTGGGTGCATGTACTGCTAAGAAGATTGAAACAAAAGATACAATGGTTTCCCAGCATGACACTTTTGAAAAGTTCGAAGAATCTCGCCGCTCTTATATGGTATGTTTTCAGGAGAGAGCGAACTAGTTAATTACTTAATTTTGTTTTTTAGGTGTGGCCAATGTGTTCAAATTGTGGAAGCAGTTGCAGTATTACCATTACCAGTGTGGAATTAAATCCCTCCTTCCAGACCTTAATACTAGAATGGAATGTCTTATGTCCATGAAGTATTGTTGTTTAAATAAGAGAACCTCAATCATTAGGGTACCCTTTTGACTATTAATTGGGTCAGTCCGTTTTTTGTCTGACCTTTGAATACTTTTATCATGCATTTCTGTTTTGTATGCAAGAATATGACACTAAGTTTTAGTATGTCATTTTTCTTATCGAATTTACAGGATTTGTGTCAGCTTTCTGACTTTTGATTGTTGTGTATCTTTGGCCTTTGACTGGGTCAGTCCTGTTTATCTTATTGAACTTTGGGTATTTTCATTATGTGCCCTTCTGTTTTATGTGCGAATGATTGGATCTAAGTTTTAAGTTCTTTATTTGTGCATCGACTTGACAGGCCATGTTTGTTAACATAATTTTGTAGATAACTGTAATTTTCTCCTCCAGGGCACTGAGACAGGCCACCCTCAGTTTATGGAAGAAGTTGCTTGGGATTCTTGTGGCCTCGATAGTCAGCCCACGCCTGAAGATAAGAGCAAGAACAATGGTAAGAAAACTGAGAATTCACCCCTTCTAACTCCTGCAGATGACTTGGGAGATTCAAATGAAGAACAAGTGGTCCAGGTATGCTCTATGTGTAAGTTGTGAAATTATCTTTTAAATTTTGGTCTTGTAAATTCAATGTTGAAAATGAGACTTTGAAGGAGTTCCAACCATCCAGAGTTCTATGTTATTGGCCTACTAATATGGCAGGCTTGCAGGCTATAAAGAAAGTCCTCAATGAGAACTTTCTCTCTGATGAAGGAATGCAGCCCCAAGCCCTTCTTTTCAAGAATTTATGGCTTGAAGCTGAAGCAAAGTTATGTTCTTTAAGCTATAAATCTCGTTTTGACCGTATTAAGTTTGAAATGGAGAAGCATAGATTCAGCCAAGGTAAAGTTAAAAGCTGTTTATTTTGGTATCTGTGCTGTGATTCTGTCGCAGTTGTGGTCTTTATTCTGTTTCAGACGTTTCAGTGGATGTGGCTGTCGCCAATAAGATTTTGTACTTCAAATTTTCTCCAGACTTAAACCTGAATTCCTCAGTGGCACCTGAAGCTGAAAATGACTCGGCGTCAAAGATTACCACTCAGAGTCCCTCTACTTCAAGCAAAAGTGTCCACATTGACGATTCTGTAATGGAGAGATTCAATATTTTAAATAGAAGGGAAGAGAATCTGAGTTCATCATTCATGAAAGAGGAAAATGATTCTGTTAAGGTTGGCAGTGATTCTGAGGATTCTGTTACGATGAGACTAAACATCCCAAGGAAACAGGGAAACAACTTCAGTTCATCATTCATGCAAGAGAAAAAAGCTTCTGATATAGTTTCCAGTGACACTGAGGATTCTGTTATGGAAAGATTCAACATCTTAAGACGACGGGAAGACAACTTGAAATCATCTTTCATTGGAGAGAAAAAGGATCAGGATGTGGTTGCCAATGATGCTGAGGATTCTGTTAAGGTGAGACTCAACATCTTAAGACAGCGGGGAGACAACTTGAATTCATATCTGATGGAGGAGAAAAAGGATGTAGATGCGGTCACTAATGATGCTGAGGATTCTGTTATGGCAAGATCCAATGTATTAACACTCCGGGGAGACAACCTGAATTCACCGTTTATGGAGGTTAAAAAAGATCTGGACATGGTTGCTGCTGGTTCTGCAGATATGGAGAATCATGGATTGATAAATGGAGAAGTATCAGACTATCAGAGAGCAAATGTGGTCGTAGAACCTTACTTTTATCATCACAGTATTAATTCCAGTGAAGGATATAACTCCTTTGGGTCTTACGCTGATGGTTCTGGATATGACTCCATGAAACAGTTTCTTCTGTCTGTCGCGGATGATCCAATTGTCCATTCAAATAGGAAGGCCAGACTGGGAAATCAATACTCATCAGGTTTGTATGATAATTCTTCATCAGATTGGGAGCATGTTGCCAAGGATGAGTATGTTTGACATCTGATGAGATGTTGCATCGAAGATATTTTGATGTTACTCTTTCCAGTCGATATATGAATACAATGTATATATTGTAGAGTAGACGGAACTACGTATTCCTATTGTCTGCTTGCTGATACTCTGCTATATCGTTACTCGGTTGTGCACATCGTTTTATTTTTAGCTTACCTGTGCAGTCATTACTATACTACTTAAATTATGCTCCCACCATATTTCAGCTAATGCAGAAAACACTCACTTAAGTTCAGGATTCATTCTTTTGTTTGTTTATTACACCTCTTTTGTCTAAAATCTGAAATTCATTTCAAAATATTTTATGTAGAGGGCAAATAATTTTTTATGTAAGAAAATTATATTTTACCTGTTGCAAACTTATAAATACTACCAAACCAGTTGTCATGATTATCTATTTATAAGCTGGAAAACAATTATTTGTGATTGAACAGTAATATATACACTAGTTTTTCTTTTATGGAACTATAATAGGGAGTTAACAAATAATATACGCAACACATATAAGAAGTTGAATGTATTTTGTTCTGTATAAGTGTCTGATTACTTGTATGTGTTAGTAACCTATGCAATGTATATAATTTTTGTTTATGACGTGATAAGGACACCTCACATAATGTGCAAGCTGGATCCTCATTCAATTAAATTGCTATCTTATTATTTACACCATAGAGATTATTGCGGATTTTTTTTATTTTTTATAATCCATCCTAATTTGTAGTTAAATGAGATTGGTATGAGATTTTTGTTATTTAACTATGAAATTGTGTCAGTCGCTAATTCTTCGTTTTTTGTTAGTGTAATTAGATGCATGTGATGTTACCTTGTTTAAAATTTTATTTCAACCATCAAATGCCGACATTAAACTTTAATTAGTGAATAGTGTTTAACTCCAATAAATCTGCAAAATCTCAAGTCACGGGTCCAAGATATCATATTCATTCTTGGATTTAAGTTATATATATCATATATGCATGAACGGTGTAAAGAATTTTCTTTTATACTAGCAATGAATATTAACTTGTGAATTGTGATAGTAAGTAAGATTATTATTTTTATCAAAATATCAACTAATGTTTATAAAATAAAATCGTATTTTTTACATTCATAAAAGTCACTCTTCTTTGTAAAACCCTTCGATTCATTTTTCTCTACTGGCGGCAAGTCTTTTGTAGTTAACGTAACTCAATGATTATACATTTGATTAAAGAAATATAATTAAGACCTAATAGAAAAGAAAAAGACCCACTTGCAAGTATAATCCACTACAATTAGCATAAATCTAGGGTTAAATCAATGTCTAACTACTACACTTTGTATTTTCATGCAAAAAAAGTCAACAAAATAGATTGGATGAGAAGTTTATTAAACCAAAAGAAAACGAAAGATAGTAAAATGTATATACGTGCAATTATAGTCAATCACTGACCAACTCCAGTTGTAAGTTGTAACTTAACCTTCGAAAACATTGGGGCATCTTTGCTTACGTATATACTTCCTCCGTCCACTTATACTCGTGCACTATATTAAAAATAAATGTTACTTACTTGTCTAAATTAAAAAATCAAGAAGTAATTTATCATTTACCATTTTATTAATTACTCCCTTAGTCTAGTTTCACTTGTCCACTATACTAAAAATAGTTGTTCATTAGTACTTGTCCAGTTTAGAAAATGACGCAATAATTTATGACTTAGTTCCTAATGTTCCCTTATTATAAACTATAGTCATTTTCTAAAACATTGAATTTGTTATATTCAGAGGGCGATATAGTAAAATTGTCATTTAATTTATTACTCTGAATGTGTCGAGCCAATGTTGAACAAGTAAAAATAAACGGAAAAAGTACCTCTTGTGTGTGTGAGGTCAAACATGAATAAGTAAAAATGGACGGAGGAAGTATAAGTTACAGCTTATTGCCTTCCAACCATGCACTAAAATATTATACATTAGCTATTGTATCAATACAAGTTAACATTGCATCCACTTGATATCCACGGACTGGCCCTATATATTGACATCTATTATTAATGATAAAGCTACTCAAGCTTTACCAAGAAAAATTAAGGGAAAATGAGTGCAAAAATATTGATTAGTGCACTAATATTCTTGGTTTTATGTGAGTGTATGATGTTAGAAGCACAACTTCAAGTGGGATTTTATGAGAATTCATGTAGTATGGCTGAGTTCATTGTGAGAGAAGAGGTTGCAAATGCCTTCTTTAGAAATAAGGGAGTGGCTGCTGGCCTTGTTCGCATGCATTTCCATGATTGTTTCGTTAGAGTAAGTCGTATCATTTGATTATGTATTTTATCTGTTGTAACGGCTAACCTTGTTGGCATTATGGATAGGGTTGTGATGGATCAGTGCTGATCGACTCGACTCCAACAAATTCAGCTGAGAAGGACTCACCAGCAAATAACCCGAGCCTTAGAGGTTTCGAAGTCATCGACAGTGCAAAGGCCAGGTTGGAATCTGTTTGTCAAGGAGTCGTTTCCTGTGCTGATATAGTCGCTTTTGCAGCTAGGGATAGTGTAGCAATAGTAAGTATACTACAATTTGTGATGCAAATTAAGTATTATTACCACAGTACTAGCCTCTCTTCTCTACCTTCACGAGGTAAAGGTAAGGTCTACATACACTCCACCATCTCCAGAGCCGAGATTTCATGGAATATGTTGTATTACCGTATTAGGTACTTACTTGTACATTTGAAATTACTGTAGACTGGAGGACTTGGCTATGAAGTTCCAGCTGGTAGAAGAGATGGCAGAATCTCACTAGCTTCTGAGACAATAAGTTTGCCCCCTCCTACATTGAATGTTGACCAGCTCACCCAAAACTTCAAAAATATGGGACTCACCCAAGAAGAAATGGTTACTCTCTCTGGTAAGCAGCAGTGTAGCACTTCGTTTTAAGTTTTATGCACTGACATTTTACTGAGTCTTTGATCTCTGATGTCTAGGAGCTCACACCATTGGTCGATCTCATTGCCTGGCCTTCAGGAACAGATTATACAGCTTCAACTCAACAACAAGCCAGGATCCCAGTCTTGATCCTTCCTATGCAGCCCAGTTGAAACAGCAATGTCCAGAAGGCAGCACGGATGCAAGTTTGGTGGTGCCAATGAACCCTGTAAGCCCAGCTATCACTGATGAATGTTACTATACCGATATTCTGGCTAACAGGGGCTTGTTTACATCCGATCAAACTCTTCTCACAAATCCAACTACAGCTATCCAAGTAATACAAAATGCTAGGTATACATTCCTCTGGAAAAGTAAATTTGCTAGTGCAATGGTTAAAATGGGCCAAATTGGTGTCTTGACAGGCACAGCTGGACAGATCCGAGCTAACTGTAGAGTCATCGATAGCTGAACAAATGTAATATATATCTCTGTATTCTAATAGAGGACTGCTCCTTCAAGCTGGAACTTCCCGCACTATCTTCTTCAACCAGTTAGTACTGGGAAATCGACTATGTATTGCTCTGCTGCCCTTTTATTATGTCCTTTATAACTGTCAGAAAATTGTAATTGCAAATACCTTCAATCATTTGATCTACAGCTATTGTGCTGTTCAGGCAAAATGGAATTGCCAGATATCATGCTCTATATATAAAAGTTCAAAAACAATCAACATAATAAAGAAAGCCCTTCATTTCTTGATATTGGTCATTGAGGTTCTACAATGCACTACTACTCAATAGCGGTTCACCAATTAACAAGGGCAACAAAAATAGAATGAAAGCACAACTTCTTCCAAAATTCATCATAGAGCACGAATTGAAAGGTGAAACTTTTTTTAAAAAAAAATACTTAAGTGGTCAGCTCCATGATGGCACTGACTATGTCTCCATTGTTGGTCTTCAGAGCCTTGACTGCCTTGCTCCTAGACACTCCTGCTTGTGTCAAGACCAAATCAATGTCCCGAGGTTCAACACCAGTCTCATCGACCTCTTCTTCCTCATCTGCCTCTGCAGCAGCATTAGAGCCAGACACATCTGGCTTAGCCATAACAGATCCCATGTCTGGCATCCTAAACTGCTGAGCTGCTTGTGTCTGCAACTGAGAGCTCAAATCCTCAATCTTAGCCTCTCCAAATATGACATAAGTCTCAGAATTTGGGCTTTTGAAGACATCTGGCTTTGAGATGAAGAATAAAACCTGCAGTTTTGTGATTCAAAATGGTTCACATAAATCCTTATTCTTTTTTAAAAATACAAAATTCAATGAAGAATGATCAAGGTAATTTACATTTTTGGTCCTCTTAATAGTGACCCTGCTAACCCCTGTAACAGGTTTCATGCCAAGCTTCAACATGGCTTTCCGACTCTTCTTCTCACTTCTGCTTTGCTTAGAATTGCCACCTGCATCATTTTCCACACATATTCTTCTAAGAATTATATTACCAAGAATAATACAGTGTGGCATGTTATCTCACCCGTCATACAACCATGTAAGGAAGTTAAACAGATCATGTACAATTTTGTGCAAAAGCAAAACAAAATGGATCATCAAAACAAGCACAAAGAGATAAGTAGCGAGTCCGAAACATCAATACTGGTCAGAACTGCACACCAGGAAATATATTGCATGCAAAAGCTAATAAGCTACACCAGACCAAAAGGCATAACATAATTTCATGCAATACTCAAAATCCTGGCAATCCATCCAATAACTACTCAGAGAGAAATGGATTAGCATAACATCATCCAATGTCAAAAACCTGGCAATCCAATTACATTTATGTCCAACAAGCTTTTGAAAACAGTCGCATTAAGCATTTAACTTATTACTACAAAAACAAACCCCAAATAGTTTCAATGCATCGAATTATCCACAAAGAGTTCAACTTGAAGGGAATTTTTAAGATAAACAAATTAAAACGCAACAAGTATTACAAGTTACAAAAATGATGAATAAAATCAATCACACGATTCAATCATTCCAAAATTAGAAATGCACACTCGAACAAGTCAGTAAACTGTATTGGAATCCTTTTCTCCTTCTAACAAGCTTCTGAAAACAGTGAATTTAAGCATTTAACTTATTACTACTAACCAAACAAAGCCTAAATAGTTTCAAAGCGTCATACTATCCACAAATGATTCAAATTGCAGGGAATCTTAAGAAATGCATAAGCAAAATAGCTCATCCAATCAAATAACCTTCAAAAGGTCTTCTAAAAGGAATGCCGTCGAAATAGAATTCACTCACAAACCATATAAAAATCAGCACAGTTATAGGAAAGGCAACAAATGAATAAAAAAGGAATAGGGGAAGGCAAATAATACCTTGGGCACCATCCTCCTTGTCATCATCTTCGTCGTCGTCAGAATCGTCGGCGTCATCATCGTGGTCGTCTTCCTCTTTCACGTCCTCCACGATGGGCTCATCCTCCTGAATCTTCTTCTCGGCTTCGAGTTCTTCGATGACGGGACCTGGCATGGCTACTTGTGTGTGATGGAACGGGAGGGATTTTCGGTGTTTAGAGGATAAAATTCGTAAGCTGGGAAGGAGTGTAACAAATGGTGAGGTTTTATCCTAGGGTTCCTCTCTTATGGGCTTCCGTAATGAAAGCCCAATATCATCATCAGCCCACTTATACCTTCTCTTTCATATCTTTCAATAATATTGCATAAGAAAATGATTATCATGAAATTCCAATCCCTCCTTTTAATCTTTTGGGTAAAAAAAACAAAAATATTTGTCAAGACGAAAATGTTTCAAGGACTGTGAATTAAATTAATTTTCTTTTTATTTTTGTAATAACGATGTTAAAGTCAGATTTTTTTTAAGCTCACTGAAATTCTACCATGACCACTATAATTTGAATAAAAATAATAATATTGCGAAGATTTCTTATATTGTTTTCATCAATTTCATGTGTTGTCTTTAATCATGTGACAAATATAAGTCGCTCGTTCTTGGACGATTTGATAGAGTTGTTTCTCTTTAGATATTTCAAGTTCTATATTTTCAATATTATGTTTCATAAAATGATATACTAGTACCATACCTAACTAAATTCAGTATGATTCACGATTTTGATTTATTCTGTTCTGTAAATTGGTTTCTTTCGGCTTGGCTGTAAATAAACAATTTTAAGAGGTACATTTTTTTGGACAAAATAATAAATCTAAGCATTTTCGTCTATTAGAAAGGACACTATGATTAATGATCATGGATGAATTAGACTACCATCACTTCTGAATAGAAAATTGAAAATGTCGATTTCTCATTTCAAAAACCTAACAGAGATGGGAAAGCCGAAAAATAAGTAGACAAGAAGAAAATTCCTATTTCGAAGTAGTCTAGGGATTTAACACTACCATATGATTGTATAAAGCTGGCATATGGACGGATCAAAATGGGTTGAAATAGCCCTACTTGGTCTGTTTTCATTTAACAAAACCTGGAAATACTTTATTCAAGATAAAATTCGTTCTTGAGAAAGAACGGTGACTCATAGAAACTCAAGAAATTATTAGTATTTCCTACAATTACTATATCAAAATATAACTACAGCTAAAAAAGAACAATAGCAACAAAAGTAAACCAAACCATCTTTCTTTTTGGTGCAAAAGGATACTTAACATTGAACACTTAACTGTTCGTTTGCCTCCAAAAAATATTCAAAACATACAAACAAAAGGTTTACTATACAGTAGTAGTAGACGACTTAATAACTATTGACATCATGCTTCGTAGTCCCAATTTTTCCAGTAAGTCAGCAAGGCTATTTTTGCTAGAAGACGGGTTAGTCAATCAAATACAATTATCCACAAAAATTTAATTCCCTCACCCTACCACACAACCAATGTACGTAAAATAAAAATAAGTAGGGTGAAGAGAGCTTCCACTAGGCAGCTGCATCTGGCATATTTGTGTCTCCAGCCTCAATAGGCGGGATAGGAACAACAGCAGCAGGTACAAGAAAAGCAGGAACCCTATCAGGGGTACAACCAGTATTAGCAGGAGGAGAATCAACAACAGGTGCAGGGGCATGCGAAGAGGAGGTGGAATCAGGCTTAGATGCTACACTGTCCACCGTGGTGGAGGCGGGGGTTGGGCCAGGCTCATGGGACACGGATGGACCAGCTAAATGCTGGGCTAGAATCTCTGAAACCTTATCAGGTAGAGCTTCTAGCGTTAGCAACATCTGCTTGAAGTTATCTTCCATAGTCATTCTAATATCAGCAAGGTCCCTTACAATATTTGCCAACATCATCCTAATTTCAGCCAATTGCTCCCTATTCCGCTCTGCAATTGCGAAATGCATGCTCGTGGTCAGTTAATTGAAATGCAAGTTCATTTATTTCTCATTCTAAAAAACTTTCAAAACAGAGGCGCACTGATCATTTAAATTGTTAAAACTACCAAAACAGAACACCAAATAGTTTCTATATAGCCACAAAGGGTAGAACTTTCAAGGAATTAACAAGGCGTGTATCAGCAAATTAGCTCATGCAATCAAAAATTTCGAGTCTTCAAATACCACATGATCACTCTAAGCTAGAGTTTGGCCATAGTTTTTGAAAATTCATCCTCAAATATATATATATTTGGCCATGAAATTTGATTTTAAAAAATGTGCCAGTTTTTGGAATTTCCACTCTCAAAACTTCAAATTTTCTCCAAGTACAGTGCATGTCCTCAAAAACTCATATTTTCACATTTCAACTTCAAAATCTAAGTCCAAATCGAGCTAAAAGTAATGCCGTCGGAATATATATTTCATGAAATGAGAGGTTTACCAACAGACCATAGTCCATATTTAAACCAGCATAGTTAAGACAGTTTAAAATTTGAATAACATAAAGCAGAATGAAGCTCTAAAAGGGATAAGGGAAGACAACGAATACCTTCAGCGTCATCTTCCTTGTCATCGTCATCGTCAGAATCCTCGGCGTCATCACCTTCGTCGGAATCATCCATATCATCGTCGACTTCCACGATCCAGTCATCCTCCTGAAGCTTCTTCTCATTTTCGACGATAAGACCTGGCATCGCTGCTTCTGATTCTGAATACTGGCACGGGAAGGGAAAGGAAAGGGTTTTCACTTTTTACAGTGTTTTGTGATTAAAAATTTGTACGCCGGAAGATATTTACTTTACCAAATGGTGGGTTTATTACCTTATGGTTCCTCCCTTTGGACTTGTTAACTATAGCCCAATTTCATCGGCCCAACCAATACATTGCTTCTTCTCTTTAATAAATAATAATTGCATCACAAAATGAATTCTGAATCTAAATAAGAATATGAGTGCAGTATTGCATTTATGATAAAATCTAAAAAAAATACCGTGACAGTAACTTTGTGAGCAAAAGATAAATCATGTACATTATAAATAAAAATGTAAAAAAAAAGTATTTGACAAGAGAGAGTTGTTCGAATGGTAAGCATCTTCACTTTCAACCTTAAGATTGTAAGTTCGTCTAGCATATCATTTTTTTATGAGCTTCATTAAGAAAAATGATATTTTCACACTTAAAAAAGCAAACAACATGTAAAATAAATGTAAGTTTCACAAGTAAAACAAGTCATCAAGTTTGATCCAGATTTTTTCCCCCCATCATAACAGTAACATCCTTAATTCCTTTTCGAGAAATTTGCTATCACTCTCGAGCATAGAAAATGAAATTATCAAGCTGGTAATTGAAATCTTGAATTTGGTTATCACCAATGACCAAACTTATTATTGTAATATTCAGCCAACTTCATAATTCTATTCTTGTCAAAACTAGCAAATGAATCAATGGGATTCAAATAAGTCATACCAAGGATTAAGTCGCTAGTTACTATATCAAAGTGATAATTAATCATCTAGAGTTGCAAATTAATAACCGCATAAAATACTTTCACACAAAAGTGATGTAAATATGAAACTTCGGACCTCCTACTACTTCCACCTTGGATATTCTTCATCTATTTTGGAATCAAATCATTAAGTTTGCCACAAAATGAATAACCAGATTCATCATCCACTTCCGTCAAGCTTTTAGGAGTTTAAATAATGTTCTTTAAAAATAATTTTAAAAAAGTTGGGGTAGGGGGGAGGGAAATGGAGAGGGGATTACAATGTGCGAATCGAACCCTCACCAATAAGATGAGAGTTCAAGTAGCCAACCAACTGAGCTATAGAACTTCCCAGAGTTCAAATAATGTTCACTCGTAGATAAAACAAGAATACAAGAAGCAAAATCAATATGTATTCGCAAAGATAGAAGATTTCATCTGCAACATTGTAACTTGTAACACAAAGAAATCAAGGTAGTTTGCTTCAAAAAGAACTGCAAGAAGGGCTGTTGAAATCATTTTCCACTGAAGTTGAAGCATTTACTGGTAACTTCACTTCAACCGCTAATATACTAGAAGGACCATGTTCATCCCACATTTTTACATACCTTAAGCAAAATATCTACAAAAATCTAGCTTAATTTTGAGACACACTTGAATACAGACCTCATATCCAACTTAATATCCCAGATCATAACTAGGTACGTAACCATACTGCAGCTAATGGGCAGAACGAGCCATCACTGCACAAAATTTACAAGTCTAGGAAAGTTGCAATGTTGTGAATACTTTTTCTTCAATTACTTTTTCGGGGCGTTCCTCAGAGCCTTCCAAGCCTCATTATTCATGGCATGGCAATGGGCTGAATTCCCAGTCCAGGATTTGCAAGGAGCAGCCACATCACAGACATAGCAATAACACTGCACCAAATCCAAAGGCACACCAAGATGATTAATTTAAGACTACAACAACAACAACTATTTAAGACAAAGCTATGAAGCATTAGAATGTATTACATACGTAAAGCTAGAGTAACAATAAAAGGAATGCATTACAACAGGTTAGCTCATCGAAGTTCCAATTTAGAAATGTCCCATTCTTGGATCTAATAATGGATTACATAAATATTTTTTTCTTTTCAAACAAGTCCAATTATTGAACATATAAATAGTCAGACATCAACCGAACACAGGTTAGCTCTCACTTTGACCAGAAAGTTTTCATGGCAATACTAAATCTATAAAGCTAGAGACAATCCAGAGAAATCAGTACCACAAACTTGTCTTACAAAAAGCATTGTATATTCTGCCAATATAGTTTTCCAATGAATAACTGGCATCGCTCATCTCACAACTTAAATTACTAGAAAGAAAAGAGTTTTCCCTATTCGGTAATTCAGGAATATCTTCTATATACCCGCAGATGCTTCCTAACTAATTCTTTTAAAATAGAAGAAGCTAAAAAGAGTAAAGTAATAACAGAAGCTTACTACTAAAATACCTGAAGCAAGAACATTATACTAGAATTGGATGCACAAGTTTGTTCTTATCCAAGGCACACAAGATGATAATTTAATACTACAACAACTGTCTGTCAATCCCAATCTAATTGAATCCTAAAGTGATTAATCTAATGACATAAAAATTCACATAATTAATAAAATGAAACAAATATTACCATTTCACAGTGGTCCTGGTGAGGTGTCTTCTCAAAAGGATGTTTCGCGCAGTCATGCCTTGGATGTGGAAAGTCTCGACATGCCACCTTTTCACCATCAAGATCAATAATCATTTCAGTCATGGAATCCCATTAAGAATAAAAGGACTATTCAAGGCCAAAAAATTCTATACAGCAGCACATAATAAAAAATGGTATCCAAATGATGGTTGGAAATAAGGAAAATGAGGAACCCCTCTTGGAAAAAACTAGTAACTTAACTATACCTAGCCCTTTTCAGCAACTACAAGCAGAATCAAGAAATACATACGTAAAATGGCAAGTACACAGAGATAAGGAATCGCCACGGACACGGAGGAAAAGCAAAAGATAATAATCCATCCTTTTAATTGTTTCATGGGATGTAAAATTAAGGAACATCATCCACGATCAATCCAATACTCGGTAGTTGTGTCCCAAATACGTAGCAAGAAAAAACTCAACTGGACAGACTATTGAAATGAGACTAATGATAATGCTGTTCAAGTTGTGACATTTTAAGAACTAATTCACCGACGACTTAAGTCCGCGTTTGTACCGATTCACCCCCAATTCTGACATTATCAATCTCATTTCATGTTAAGGGAATGTAGTGTTCAATTTAGAGGTAAATAGTTCATTTTGTCATCAAATCACCTTTAAATGTAAGTGCAGCTACATTGCATATATGAGATAAGACTAAATTAGGAGAAATTCAAATAAAGACATTCTAATCAATTCAATAAGATATCAAGAAAAAGTAAGAAAATACAACCAGCATTCTCCAAGCCCTAATAGAGAAATCCTAATTCCAGCAATTTAAGTCGAAATTGAAGGCAAATAATGGTTAAAACAAGAAAACAAAAGAACCCCTAGATATTAAATGTACCTCTCCTTTTTCGGCAAGAACAGAAAGGTCAGAAGCATCAAGACTTTTGGAAACAGATAACTTTGAGATATCTACAGATTCATAAGGATCAAAATCGAGGATAAAGCACTCCTCTTTCTCTTCAAACTCTTTCAATTGCTCTCTCTTTTTGAGGCAGAATACAGGTCTCAATGGAGTTCCTTCATCGATTGGTGAAGTAGATAAATCTACTACCAATGGAGTAACACAATCCGGCCTTTCAAGCTTCTTCACCATTTTTGCAGAAAAACGTGAACGTTAACGGAAATAAAATTTGGATTGCGATGGTAGCAGGAGAAGTGAAGGTTTCTCCCAAAATTCGAATTTCTTTTGGGGAAGAGGAGTAGCCGTAGTAGACCTTTTAATTCCCACCACACACAATGGGCCGTAGAAGGCTTTTCTTCCCCAAAAGAGGCCTTTCTTAGAGGAGTAAATGGGCTTAAACGTTAGGCGAGGGGGGCATTTGGACCTGGTTTCAACATAGGGGAATTTCCTTTTTCAAAAAAATCAAAACTACTTATTTAATTACACAAATATTTCTATCATATTTACTAATTCTCGCTATAGTTTGAAATGATTATACTTTATCTCACTATCTAATAAATCCATACCAGACAAAAAATTAGATATATATATGAATCACACTATATACATATATCTAGATTCTGGAATACCAAATACACATGCGAGATATGAGAGTGGTGAGCGAGATAAGAGTGAGACGAGCGAGATTTGTCTATGTATACATGCAAATCCACTTGAAAAAAGGGGTTTGGTGAGTAAGAAGTTGTTCACATTGGAGAGGTATGTCAAAAGGATTTGACGTCTAACTCAGAGGGTAAACTATATATTCTGCGTATAAGAATTACGGTGAATTTTGATCACATACATATGTTGTTAAGCATCAATATTTTAATAATAGTTAATGGATTATTTCTTTGTTTCTAGGGTAAAGAATACTTGATGGATATTGATATGTATCTTATGTATTTTTTTAAACTTATTCTCTATATATACCTATCACGCCTCAAACCTACACCCTGGACATGATCGGCACTCGAGAACCATTGGTGGCCTCAAGCGAACCCTTGGTCTGGCTCAACTCTCAGCGGAAGACTCACTCAATAATAACAAAACTTTTAAAAGTAAACTATAACTCAAAAGTCTCAAAAGATAAACTTAGAAATGTTTAAAGAAACATTCAACTGGCCAAAAGAGGCAACTTAAGTCTCAACATGAACAACTGAAAATGAAAAGACTCATGAACTAGTGTTTATCTATCTATGAAGCCTCTAATACTATGAGGGATGTCGGGACAAGACTCACGATCATCCTAACAAACTGAAATACTAGAAAAATATAAAAAATGGATCCTCCGGAAGCAAAGCGGCTCACCAAATAAATCTGGAACTCGACTAGATCAATGAAGCGCTGGTTGATGATCCTGGTCACTTGTATCTGCATCATAAAAGATGCAGACCAAATGGTGTCAGTACATGGAATGAACGAGCATGAGACGAGAAATCTAAACAAGACATAAGCTTGAACTGGAACTAAAGAAACAACTTACCTTGTCTCAACTCCACTCAAGAATACTCAACTTACTCAACTCATTTCAATATAAAGCATTAGTAAATATGCATTATAAAGAAAAGCTTTTTAAACAGTAGACAATAACTTAGTGTATTAAAAAATACAATATAACTCATTTTGAATGCAAAAACCGACAACCATCACTATGAGCTATGTGACAGTACAACGTCTAGCCCACGCTGCAAGAACTGTCCTATACTTTGCCGGGGTATAAGATCTACTAACTAAGTGGATCCACTAGTCTATGCTTAAAAGCAATAAGGAATTATCTAAAAAGTATGGCCCTTTCTACCAACGTTGACTACATGGTTTATGAGGACTTAGAATTATTTGAACTCGTCCCCATATCGGTGCTCAATAATACTCCCAAAATATAACTAGCTCATATGTTTAAAAACATCTGGTTTGAGATTATTACGCAAAAACCTTTCTCTTAAAAGAGATGGTACTCAAAACTGCTAAAAAACTCTTTTGAAAATCAGTGTTTCCTCTCATCTTAAATGTGAAAACATTTACTCTTGAAAATATTTAGTTCCTATATACCATATTAAAGAAAATGAACTCAACTCTACTCTTTCTCAAACTCAAGTGCTCAAGTCTTAAAACAAGTTTAAAATGATTGAAAAAGACTTATCAAAATGACTCTAATGAACTCTCAAAACTTGACTCTTAACTCTACCTTGAATATGAATTATGAATTCAAGATTATGATTCATGTTATGAACGATCTTTTGATGCTTCGATGTCGTTTAGAGTGATTAGAATCAGTAGGGAGCAAAGGTATACTTAAAAGAGACTTAAACAGAGCAAGCAACGGAAAAAGGGCGGGGGCATGAGACCCTGGCACACTGCTGGCGTAGGCACCAACCCCTAGACTTCAGGAACCACTTTTTGGCGCACTGCTAGCGCGCCACGCCAGACCTCCCGGCGCATCTGGGGGGCATCGCGCCACCCTCCCCAGAACAATCCGATGACTTTTTCTACTCATTTTCTGATCCTAAATCACTTTTAATCGATTGAATTCCTCAAGTTTTCCTTATGTTCAACTACCCAATACAAGTACACAAGAATCTACTAAAAAATAACTCTTAAACTCGATACACTTATCTCAAGAACTCATCAAACCCATCCTAATTCAAAAATGGAAACAAAACTTCAAGAACTCAAATCCTTCAACTTTTGAGAATGAAATTTGCATTAAAATAGAATGATTGGCGTTTGGGTGAACGAAGCCAGCACTATGAGAACTCACATACCTCTTAGGATCGAATCCTTGGCGAAAATCCTTCGAAAATCTTCCAAATCTTGACGAACACTTTGAATTTTTCTCCTTTTCTCCTCTTCTTGAACTCCTCTCAAAACCCTAAGTGTGTTTTGATTATGCAAACTAACCCAAATCAGATTTGACCCCTAAAAAAATACTAATTTCGAATTACTCTGATTGTGTAAGGAAAAGATCAAAATACCCCTCACTAATTCGGGTAACTTTCTTTAATTGGACAGGCAGATTTCAAATGGCCATATATCTCTCATACGAGCTCGAAATTTAGCAAACTTGGTGGCGTTGGAAAGAAGATTCCAAGACCTTTCATTTGATATCTTATGGGCCACCTAACTCATTCTGTACTGAAAGTTATGATCGTTTGAAGTTGACCCAAAACTCATAACTTAGCATAACTTGCAAAATTTCAGATTTTTTGCTCTTTCCAAATTTGGTGCTTTTTAAATCTAGATTGTTCTAACACCGGGTGTTACAATACCGGGAATTGTTTTTTAATAAACACGTACACATTTACATTATACCGTTAGTATATTCCATCGTTATATTATACATTTTATATGTTAAATATTGCTACTTTAAGTATGCAATATACCATAACTATCACGGGAAGTCATGTTATTAAGAGAGAAAATAGCAACGGTTTTGGGTGGGAATTGAAAACTTAAGCGTGCTTTTAGGAATAATAGGATATGAGTGCTACTTATGGGTGCTAATTTTGACTAATTAAGTAATCAGTACTACTATAAATTATGTATCTTGAATCTAGAATGAAGTCCCAATATGACTTGAATTTTCTATTTAAGATTTGAAGAAAGGTAGATCACAAAATTTTTATTAATCGATCTTTCAGGGCAAGGAGAAACTTGTAAATTTGACTAGTATAGTTAGATTTTTCTTTATCAATAACTTTTTATAAGGATATTTTTATTATAACAATTGATTTTTTATTTTTTTGGGAATCATTTTTTATGTTATGCTATGACTTATGCATAATAATACTTAGACTATAACAATAAAAAAAAATCAAGATTATTCTCTACGTACAAGTTAAATCAAAGTAGGTAACACAATTATGTCTTTAGTTGGATAAGTAGTCATTGTGGACCAATTGAAAAATCTTCATTTTCCAGTAACTATCTTGACTTGGGTTTGCTTAATTCACGACTTTTTTGGTAAAAAATGATCTTTTAAATCCTCACGCAATTATCATATTTTACTATAAACGAAGAAAGGTAAGAAGTAGAAGAAATTAGCTAGAGAAAAACAGACGTCGTTGTCATTTATACCTTCTTGGGCCCAAGGTGGGTGGGCCGTGGGAGGGAGCAAGTTTGGGATCTTGATTGCTTCGCGGTGCGGGGTGGGTGGATTGAGCTTAACCTTTAAAAAATTTAATTTGCTTCGTCTTGCGTAACAATTTTTTTCATTTTCAATCTGCCCCACATAAATTTTTAAATATTTTCTTTTTTCTAGTGAAATGTGATACTATATTTTTTTTTATTAAGTTGTATTAATTTAATAGGATAGTGCCTTAAAAAATTATATTTTAGAGGTCAATTGGGAAACATTAGGGTGTCAAAAATGAACCCAAACATAGGTAATTCGCCCAGAATTTCAAGGGTTGGGCTTAAGATAATTTGAATTGGATTCAATCTCAACTCATTCAAGCCTAACCCGTTTTAAGAGAATCCTCAATTGAGCCCCAATTCAATCTCCAATTTCAACCCGTTTTAAAACTCTTTACTAATATATGTTACTATATTAAATGTATGAATTATTATCTATTTAACATCTTTTAGGATTTATCTATCTATTTGTTACTTTTTAAAAAAAAAACTTGAGTTGAAATTCAAATTGTGATTATAAAAGTTAAATATAAGTATGTCAAAATTATTGAGATTAATCGGGTCAAATTGGGCGGGTCAAGATCCAATCCATTTTTTAGCCCATTTGAACCCAACCCATTTGAGCCCAAGTAAACTTGGGTGGGTCTAGACCCAACCCAATTTCTATTTCAACCCATTTTAATATCTCATATTTCAACACAACCCGCCCATTTGATACCCCTAGAAAACATGTATTATTTTTTATTGAATCATTTTCATTTACTATTTTGAATATTTTAGTAGTTTTATAGAAATTATCTTAATAAATAATGCTCTATCACCCTTATAACATGTAAAAAGTTAAAATTAAATTTGAACCTACATAAAATCACATATACCCGCAACTCATCCTGCCTCGCAATAATTTTTTTTTTTAAACCCCACTTCAACCCGCCCCCACATCCTACCCGCCCCACATAGTCTTAGACCCACCCGCCCCATTGTCATCCCTATTCTTTATTCTATAGTCATAATAATGAAACAATAGCTCACCTCAATTTTATTTTGTCGTTCTATTCAATAATAATTGTTCACTAATGATTTGGGAAGAAATAATAAATAATAGGGGTAATATTATTATATTATCCTTAGACTTTATTAAGTTTAATGTTTTGAGAAATGTGTTAGATGATAAATAGTATGTAATAACAAGGGTAAAATAAACATAAAGGGTAAATTATCTCTTAATTTTTTAAATTGAACAAGTATTGTTGGACAACTATTTATAATATAATGGACAACTATTATTAGACGGAGAGAATAATTTTTTTGTTTCTAGCCTTTGACATTTGAGTTGTTCAGATTTGATTCGATTTAATTTATTTTATAAAACTTTTTTATTGAGAGGTGAAGTGGTGACAGCTCCCTGTCCCCAAATTTTTAATTTAAAATAAGATTGGTATATAGGAATATATATCACGAAGTAGGAGGTTCTAATGTTCATGTTATGTTAAGTACTTTTTTTTCTTATCCTATACCCTTCGTATAAAATAATATTAAAACTTATCAAACCGTTTCATATGTTAAAAAGAATACACTTCTATTAAATTAATCATGCCGTCTGCAATGCCCCTTTACGAGGATCTAATCTTTTCGGAAAATAAACTTGGAATATTGATAATGGATGTTGTGTGACAAAACACTGTCTTGAAAGTAATTTTGATTTAATAGGGATGTAAATTATTATAGTCCGTGTTTTCTGCAAAGTAATTTTGATTTAATAGGGATGTAAATTATTATAGTCCGTGTTTTCTGCAGTTCTACAATTATTTTTAAATATGTGTGTTCGTGATTAAAAGTTTTAGAGTTTATCTAAAATAATTATCTAAAAAATAACTTAAGAAAAATAGAGAAGTAAATTAGGAAGGACCATTTCGAGAGTGACCTAAGGTTGTATCGTGATCATGTATCAACATTTCCTCGGGGAAGGCTATCTTACAACTGAAAGTTCTCATAATGACTCTCTTGAAATTTAACAATCAATCTCGAGTCTTTCACCAATTTTCCTCCAATTAGTTGCAAGTGAAGTGTTAGAGTGTAAATAACTTTTTTAGTGCTAAGCGTGTAGAGTTAAAGCGTAGGCATATGTTACTAAAAAACTTTTTCAATATTAAACGTGTAACCGTTTCACATTAAAATGATGATTTAACTTTTGTATCCTATATAGAGTTTTGTTAAAGGACTAAAATTTATTAAAATTACATTTCATATTTAATAGTATTAAATATGATCTCATAACTTTTTTAAAAAGTAAATTAAAAAATTTTAAAAATTAAATCCATAAAATTTAGATTCGTGAATTGAGTGAGTGGTTGCTCACTTCATTCAACGTCAGATTGGTATCTCAACTCACAACTATAGAGAGGATGACTAATTCTTAGTGGTGCGCTGTGGGGTCAAATTGTAGGCCAGCATCTCCACCAAATTTGGGTTGGTGAACAAAATATAACCATATAAAATGCCACACACATTCCTCTAATTCTGCACATCACCCAAAAGAGAAAATTGAAAAATGGGTTCAACAAGCCATAGCCAGAGCAACAGCCTAACTCAAACAGAGGATGAATCTTTCTTATTCGCTATGCAATTGGCCAGTGCCTCTGTACTACCCATGGTCCTAAAATCAGCTGTAGAACTTGACCTTCTTGAAATTATGGCTAAGGCTGGTCCAGGTGCATCAATTTCGCCTTCTGAGCTAGCAGCTCAACTCCCTTCGAAGAACCCAGATGCACCGGTAATGCTCGATCGAATGCTTAGGCTCCTTGCTACTTACTCTGTTCTCAATTGTACACTCAGGACACTCCCTGATGGACGTGTAGAGCGCCTGTATAGTCTTGCTCCGGTTTGTAACTTCTTGACTAAGAATGCGGATGGTGTTTCTGTTGCCCCACTTTTACTCATGAATCAAGATAAAGTACTCATGGAGAGCTGGTAAATTCCCTTAATTCTGCCTTTTTGTGATTCATTTGCTCTGGTTTACAATTACTCAATTCCTATAGTTATAATGTAGTTGCCGTATCCTTAACATCCTGTCATATTGTTCATTTTGGATAAGTTGCCATAGTTTTCTCTAAAGGTTAAAATATTCTTACAACTTATAACTAACTTATTTTTGCGATAAGTATTAAAAATACCTCTAAACTTTACGTGAATTATTATTTTAGTCGACCCAACCTCACTACCCATCCACTCCCAAAAAAAAACTCTTTTAAAATATATTTTGATACATTCAACCTATTTTTAATTATTTTTTTTTAAATCAATAAAAAGTCTACTTTTGAAACTTCGTATAAAGTTAAAAACGAGACAATCAAAAGTAGTACAAATCATATTATCATTTTCTCTTTTTCGTTCTGGTTACGCCATATTTTGTAGACCACTAGGAAAAAAAATGAATTTAAACTGTGGTTTGTCCCTTAGCTAAACCTTTTAGATGTGAATTAAAGTAGGTTTTGAGTCTTTATCATGTTGACACCTATGACCAACCCCTTAATGGAACTTTAGCGTGTAATTCAACAGATTGATTCTATTCTACCCATTGAAAAAACGACAGACAATTTTCCTTTTTGTATGTGTGGAAACTGGAAAAGAAGCTAAGGTATCGTGATGTTGAGAACTTTCATTAAATTTGGTTTCTCTTTCTCTTATGATAAGATGGGCCACCAAACATAGAAAAAAAAAAATCATATGGAAGCACCTATATCTGCTTTAAAAATATTCACTGTACAATAATTATTTTTCTACAAGTTTTTGATGTAATGGAAACAATAATTGAGAACCAGAAATTAAGTCACTAACTCATCTAACTACAAGTTACAACCATTAGTGTTCGAGTTGAATTTCAGGTATAGTCACTGAACTTTATTAGCATATGAGTTGTGCTGCGATGGTATGGGACCCGCAATGTGTTAATCAATTAGTATTTGAATATAATTTCTCTACTTGTATTGCAGGTACCACTTAAAAGATGCAGTACTTGATGGTGGAATCCCATTCAACAAAGCTTACGGAATGACAGCATTCGAGTACCATGGAACAGATCCAAGATTCAATAAGGTTTTCAATCGTGGAATGTCTGATCACACCACCTTGTCCATCAAGAAGATTCTGGAAGACTATAAAGGATTTGAAGGACTAAACTCCATTGTTGATGTTGGTGGTGGAACAGGGGCTACTGTGAGCATGATTGTCTCTAAGTATCCCTCCATTAAGGGCATTAACTTTGATTTGCCCCATGTTATTGAAGATGCTCCACCTTACTTAGGTAACTCAAGCTAATTAAATACTTCTCTGGTCTAAAATAGTTGTTATTTAAAAATCAAGTTATGATTAGTTGTTTGTTTCCACACTTATCATTAGAGAGAGAAATTAATGTTGTGCATAAGTAAAATGTGGGGTCTTATTCTTCACCTACAATTGATAACGACATTAATGTTCGTTGTTTGTATTGCGCACTGATCGATCGCTTTCCTAAATTTTATCTAGGCGTCGAACACATTGGTGGTGACATGTTTGCAAGTGTGCCGAAAGCGGATGCCATTTTCATGAAGGTAATGACTAGCTCTTTACTTTTTTGTGCTTTTGAAAAAATTGAACATGTAAAAATGAGGAATATATGAGTGCAGTGGATTTGTCATGATTGGAGCGATGAACATTGCATAAAGTTCTTGAAGAAATGCTACGAAGCACTTCCTGCAAATGGGAAAGTGATAATTGTGGAATGCTTACTTCCAGAGGTCCCAGACACATCAAGTTCCACAAAGAATACAGTACATGTTGATGTAATAATGTTAGCACATAATCCAGGAGGCAAAGAAAGGACTGAGAAAGAATTTGAGGCTTTGGCTAAAGGCGCTGGATTTTATGGATTCACCAAGGTTTGTTGTGCTTACAACACTTGGGTTATGGAATTCAGCAAGTGATTCCTTTGAAGGATTTCAAACCACTTTTACATGGAAGAGATTGATGTTCTTAAGGGGGATTAAATAATTGTTCTCAGTGAAAGGGATGTGTTTAATATGAAGCTTTTTGGCTGGATTTTGAACTTGTATGTACTATCTCTGTAATACATATGTATTGAAAGAATGCTAATTTCAATCATATATTTTCTTGAACTATATATGACCATCATAAATATTTTAAAGATATGTAGAATAAATCAAAATATCATTTAATCTTATAATTTTAAACATGTCATGTGAAAATCGAAACTAATGAATTTCCCCAAAAAAAAACAAATTGAAGCGTACAAGAGTAGAAATTATCACCTCAAGGCTTTGGGAATGGCTCATGTACTTTGAAGATGCATGGGCTTCGCAGTCTTTCATCGGATAGTCCAACTTGCTTATTTCTAGGCCATGGCACATGTAATTGTGGGCTGTGACACAGCTTTGCCAATTGCAAATATGTTACTGAATAGTATTTGTTTTGTTAATTTGGTACTCTAGATAACATGGCCTTTTATACTAGTAGTATTGTTTATGGCTTTGTTGTTTCAAGTTAGTTTCTCACAACGACATTGTTTGTTGTTTCATAGCCGCAGAGGCGCCTAGATAGATCAAGAATTTCTAAAACGGAAGTGCACTGTTGCTTCCAATTGCACACGCAAGTGTACGTGGTCGCGCAAGTAATATAGTTTCTTTAAGAAACGAGTTATCGTTTCCAAGGGACTTGTTAATTAACTTATTTACTAAATTATACTAGTCTAATTATTTATTCAAAAGAGCCAAAAAAGAAGAATGCAAGAAAATAATAAAATCTTACAATAGTTGGAAAATCTCAGGGCTGCAGCATGTATTGGATTTCATGTATCATATTTTTGGCTTAGAACTAATTTTAGTTGTCAAGTTACTGGTTTATAGGGTTAATTGTATGAGTCGGACTACACACCTCTAGTCGCGTACTCCAGTTAGCTACCTAACTACATCGTTGAGCGGGGATAAATAGACTAACTGACGAGCATTTATATTTCATCCTATTTCGTAACCAAGCGAGTTGTTCGTCCGGGCATCACTCCTGAACACAAATCACCTCGACTTAACGGGTCGATCAAGCTCTCTATATCCTCTGGTCTATCTAACCTCTCCTCTCCCGATTTTAAGGTTAAACAATAGATTTATCTCATGGTGATCAAGCACAAAATACTAAAACAAGAACATAGAAGTAACTTATAATGACAACCAATAATTAATTCAAAAACCTTAAATAATCAACATTGAATCCGTAGCTACAGCCCCAGAACAAAAATTTTAGCTACTAATGTCTAAGAAAACAAGAAGAAGAAAAGAATTCTAAAAAGTATTGATAACTTTATACTTTGATACCCTCTAACTGATCTTCACCTCTGCCTCCTCCTTGTTCTATATTCCTTCTCCAATAATTATTTCTATGGACTATTTATAGATATTAAAAATTCTAAATAAAATAATTGAGTCCAAAACAAATTGGAAAACCAAAATCAAGCGGAATAGGAATTCCTCTGCGCGTGAACCGCCTCAAAAGTTCACTGTAGCTTCCGTCGCTGAGTGACACGTGGCAGGACTTTTATTCGCTGAATCGTCATTAGCAATTTGCAATTTGAAATCTTTGCACTTTATATATTATATATTATTATATTAAATTTAATCCATTAAGCTGCCTGTTTGGTTTCCTTCTTCAATCTTCCATAATTAATTCGTTCTAGCTTTAAACTTCTTCAACTTTACCCCAATTTAATCCTACAAATAAAATACATTATTTAGCACAATTCATAAAATTCATGCTCAAAAAGGACAAATATAAATACTAAATGTGAGACAAATAATGATTAAAAATATGTATTTTTGGCCTCACATCATACACCACTAAAAAAACAGAAGAAAACATGTATTAAGTGGAATATGATCCCGAGCAATCAAGATAAATAATTGTAACATATAATCAAGTGCACTATTTAGTCTCTTGTAGCATGAGTGCCAACAGATAATCTTATACTAATTTTAGAGAGAATTCAACACCAACATTGTGAATATGGCCTCACAAAACAAAGGTGAGTAAACATGACACCACATTGCTCCAATCCGTTGAAGGATTAACGAACATCAATGTTTTATTATTATCATAGTGTTTAATAACTCATAGGTACACGCAAACTTCCACAGAAGTAAAATCAGGGAAGCAAATACAGTAAATAATGAAATTACTACTACAAGTAGATTTTGAAGTCCATTTCTGCGGGCCAATTGCTAATACTACTCAACAGTAACATAAAATTGGAGTAGTCATGTAATTGGGTAAATCAGCAAGGCAATGAAGATATAATTGGTGTCTTCATTTTTCTTTTTTCAACCTAGTTTAACTCACACCCCATAACTATAACTCGAATCCACAAGGTACTGAAAATGCTGGCAACTCTGCAAAAAGACAAATTAAAATGGTGGGTTTTAAAAATAGGTAGTACTACTTATGATTCGGGGTCATTTGGTTTGCTGACTAAATTATATTGGATTATAATAATGCTAAGTCTGATTGGATTGGAGAAGATGGGATGTCCAGGATTAAGTTTGAGATTAAATTTATATTCTGTTTGATTGAAAGTATAGATTTATCTCACCCTCAACCAAACAAAATATAAATTTTAATTCTAAACTTAATCCCAGGAGATCCCACCTTATCCGATGAACCAAACGACTTGTAATTTAATTCTTGAAAAGTTCCAAACAATGTTCCTGGTCCAAATTCCTGCTCCAGAACTTCTTGTAATACTCAGCATACGTGAAGTCCTGATAAATGACTGGAGATCCATCTTCTGTCAGGAGTTTTGGAGCACTGATTTTCGCGCTATCGCACGGACATAGGAATGAAGCCACTGACATTCTAGCTTGATCTGAATTCACAATAGCTCGATGCCATACACTTTTGTACTTACCGTTACTTACTGCCTGCACAATCACCATTGTATTAGATTCAAATTTAACTTATTTTGCATATTAATAAAAAAAAAGTGACCCTAGTAGTGTTATGTTTTAGGTGAATGGTGGAATAAATAATTCAACGACTACCTAATACCCTCTAATCAAACGCAGATGTTGTATTTTATGCCAGAGCAAACGAGTAAAGGAGTTGTGGTTTACCTGCAATTGATCACCAAGATTAATGACAAAGGCATCTGGTTGAGGTTTGACAGCCAACCATTTACCATCTTTAAGAACTTGAAGACCAGAAACTTGCAAGTCTTGAAGAAGAATTGTAAGTGAATTTGGATCAGTATGGGCCGGAAGCCCATATGTGAGTTCTGGTTGTGGACAAGGAGGATAAAAATTGATAGCCATATGTTGGCCTTGTTCGCCCAATACATCTTTTATACACTCTTTCTCTAAGCCCAGGCTTTCTGCTATGGCTTCCTGCAATCTGAATCCGAGTTGTCGAACTTCCATGCAATATCTGCTCACGATTTCCCTGTAACAACGACTATTTAGATTAATTCTTCTTCAAATTGAAATAAATAGAAAATTTACATGAATATTGATGCATTACATCATTTTATTATGTCACCCAATCTAGTAAGAGCCCCTCTAAGCTATGTTTGGCGTTGTCAATATAATATTCTACCCAACTCTAAAGTTCGGACATACATATCAAGGCATTGATAGTTTCGAACTTCAATAGCATATGTCTGAAGTACGCAAAATTTATTACTTTGAATGTGAATTGAGCAACTTGTTAGAGATCTAAAAGTAGCTAGACATACAAAAATTTATGAACTTAGGTTGTGTCGTATATAGGGTCCTAAAATCGACTAGTTATGCACTTGGCGTGTTAAAACCAAGTTATACAAACTTGTTCTTTCTGGTGTTAATAGATTTAAGGGTGTTTTTGGTATAAGACTGTCCTACGTCCAAATTATATGAGAAAACTGGTTGAATGATTTGGTTTTTTATTCTTATACATTTTGTTCATGGAATTAAGAGCACGACATAATTTAACCGTAAGACACAATATTCTGAAGTTCAAACTAAGAAAGCAATATATTTCAATATAAATTTAAACCCAACTTTACTATTGAATAAATATTTAATTCGACGAGGTAATATTTTATCCCACCTTGATAAATTAGTTTCAATAATATAATCTCAGTATAATATTATCTACGTACCAACCGACCCCTAACAGTAAGTCGGAGTTAGACTTTACAGTTCCATCCTATATAATTTACACAAATTCCACTAATTAGTACTCCCTTGTTACAGTTTTTTTTTGAGTCAAATAATACGAACTTTGACCAATATTTATAATACTTTCCATATGATTTTTGAATAACTAAATTTTAGTTTTAAAATAGTGAACTAATCTAATCTAGTTTAACTTAGAGAATTAATTAAATTGACTCTCGAGTATCGAAACATAATAACTATTTTGAGACTGATAATTTTCTTTCCCCGCTATTCAAAAGTCCATCAACTCTATCAAAAGAAACTTGGTAAAGAAATAATGTCGGCAAATCTTGAAGCTCAGGAGATATACAATTAGCACTTTAATTAACATTTAACGCGTGAAACCAGCCGCAAATTAGCATTGACAATTAACTTGCTTTTAATTAATTAATGGAATATAAACTAGGATCAATTTTGATGGTGACCATAATGATGACCTGGGGTTGGCTTAAATAACCATCTATAATCACTAAAAAATGAATAAACATATTTTTGTGCTGTGTTGGCTTTCTAATTCAACACCCCCACTCATATTTTATTATTTTAAAGTAAAAAGTTTAATCAAATGCTCTATAATTGAACTAAAATCCCATTATTCATAGGCTTACGTTATGCCATTTGAAATTTTGTTGCAAGTCACTTTCATTTGGTAAATTAATCCTGAAAAACGCGTTTTTTTAGCCATGAAACTCAACAAAATCAGCATATTCTTATTTTTTATGTTTCAGATTCTCATTGCTTACCCACCGTCATTTATTCTTTTGTTTAAAATAAGAAAATTAATTGTCATCATTACTCATTATTATAAAAACAGAAAAATTAAACATTTTATGTAATTGTTAATAGAAACTCCAGAAAGAAAAAAAATATCTTTGCATAAGAAAAATTGAATAGAACAAAATATCCTTTCAAGTCTATTATGGATAAAAATAAAGATAAAAGAAAAAATCCTTTTGACCAGAAAATTTGACTAAAATGATGTTTATTTCACACTATGTTATTTTACTTTTTTGAACATTTTTACCCTTTTAAATTTAATACATTTTAATTAAAAATAAAAAAAAGATTCATTAATTTTAAAATAAAAAAGATATTATAAACTTTTTAAATTTATATTTAATTTCCTGACCATTTAGCATTATAAACAAATTATAAGTTACTTATGGTCTCGAAACTTGATATTTTATCACTACTATATAAAAAATTTGCTGTATTATTGTGTTTTTCACCATTACGAGATTGTCAAAGGGCACTATTACTTTTTGGACACACAAATTGGAAAATTCAAGGGATGAGACAGTTTCTTATGGGGTACATAAAACTATGAATATTATATTTAACTTGTTTATTTTATGTCATTTGTCCTTGTTCGGCTTAATTATAGCGAAACATGTTACACTAGTAAATTATGTTTACTAAATTAATTCGCTTCTGGACTATTCTCCACTTAAAAAAAGTGATCTAGAAATTTCAATAAAAAAAGACTTGTATATAATTTCTTTATTTTCTCATTTTTAAGCACTCTTTTATTTACTTTTTGAGAAAGAGGTACATAGAATGTATAAAATATCTATACCCACATTCAAACGTCTAGATTCAAACCTCACAATAAAAAAATTTGATGATAAAATATGCTATATAACTTTATATTAGTCGAATCAATTTTTTTTTTAATATTAACACTTAGAAAGGAAAGTGCTGAGGAAATTGCACAACACGAACGAAAATGATGGGTCTGAAATGGTCAAAGGCAGTGTATCTATCACCTATTGAGTATTTTTATATAAATTTTTTTTAATATTTATGGATTGGGATGGATTAAATGAACGAATTTTTGAGGAAATTAGCTAATTAAAATTGGGATAAGTTATTTGATTTTCGAGGTTATTATGTGTCTCTTTGTGATAATAAAGAGACAAATTCGTATCAAAATATAATTTAATTAATATAATTTTTTAAATTTGTGCTATAAAATAAAGTATTAAATAATTGTATAAAGTAAGATAAGATTTATTTTATACGGACTAAAACGAAAAAAGATTTCAATCGAACAAAGGAATCCGATTCTGAGTCGACACTAATCAGGAGTTAAGGCCACCCATCACCTATCACTTTTGTCGGCTTACGTCTCCATATTGATGTCATCACTAGGGTGACGCACTCATTGCTTACGTGTCGATTAATGGAAAAATATAGCGACAATGATGGTGTCATCAATTTGTCAGCCATGACGTAATATTTAATTAGTTAATTATTAATCTATATGGTACTACATCTCGAGACAATAAAATATTTGAAAAAAAATAAATGGTACTAACTATAACATCTTGAAATAGTCAAATGTGGCCTCACATGCTTGTTTCTGTCATCTCTGACATTTACCTTCTTTTCTTTTCAAAAATCAAAATTCTACATTTTTTTTCCTTATGGTGAATAATGGTTACTCTAATTTATGTGGCTATTATAGTTTTTATTATCGGAAGTTGAGGAATAGCAACAAAATTATTGACTAGGTCAAGACTACATCTATGAAAAAAATCAATTGTGATTCAATATTTGAACATACCAGAGGGAATATAGGTGACCAAAATCAAACTTAACACTCCCTCCGTTTTATATTAACTGAATTTTTAGAAATTTTTTTTATAGTACAAAATAATTGAATTGTTCAAAAATCAAGATTGAGGTTTGAATAATTTTTTTCATATTTATCTTTTTCCTTTAATAAAGTTTCATATTTTCTAAGTGATAAATTGCACGGCTTGCAAAGTTATATTTATGATTTCGCAAAGAATAATGAAAAAAATATGATTCAAATTATGTTATTAAATGTTTTTTCTTAATAAATATGTATTGCTTCACAAATTCAATTAGTATGAAATTGAGGAAGCACTTCTTAAAACACTCATTGAAATATGAAAAACGAATTTAAAAGAAAAGGTAAAGAAAATAAAAATGGTTGGGACATTCAATGCATTCTAGAAAAATCAAGATCAATTTGTACATTATTGAAAGGTTAGCTAGGTAGTTTTAATTATTAGAGAATCATCTTCTTTTTATGTTTTGATGTTTTTATAAATAAATGTTTTGAATGAGTTGACTCTTTTTAGGATGAAATAATTTATTACTAGTCTCCATAATCAATTACTATTTTTAAAAATATTTTAAGTAAGTAGTTCCTTAATTTTATAGTAAGGTTTTGTTTAGGGATACTATTATTTTTTTAAAAAATAAATTTACATTCTACAATACTGACAAATACCTGACGCGCATCTGACACATGTCCTCTTATAAACAACTTAAATACGTAACAACATCTGATACGATACACGTTGTTATTTGAGGTTACTCCCAATCCCATGCATTACTACACACAAAGTGGTTGACGTATATAAAGATAATTAAAAGTAATGACTCGGATAGCAATGTATATTAAGATAATGAAAGTAATTAAGACAAGTTAATTAATGGTGTTTACCTGAAAGATGAGGGATTAGAAGGCCATTCAGGAGCATATTTCTCCAGAGGATAACAGTGAAGTCTGAGATAATCTCTCCAATTATGAACTGTCTCCTTTTTAACATTAAAACTAGTAGATAGTCTCATGGTCTTTGAAGGATCATCTGAATACAATTTTAGCTTCTCTTCTACTGGTAAATTGAAAAATTCTCCAGCTACCCCTAGCATTTGCTCTACAACTTCCTTTGGTACACCATGATTAATTACCTAAAACATAGTCCTAAATTCAATTAATTTTTTTTTGTTATTAATCGAAAAATGGATTATTAATTCATGAGTTCAACGATAAGAACCTGAAAGAAACCATAAGTTTGACAAGCTTCTCCAATTAGACGGATTATTTGAGCTTGGTCTCCGCAACCTAAGTCAATTATTGGAACATTTTCACAATCGACCACTTCCGATAGACGTGGCCTATCGGATTCGGGTCGGATGTAACTTTGAGGGAGAGTAGAGTGGTGGATTCCGCTGGAAATAACTTTGGCTTCCATGGAATCTATATATGGCGTAGCAAATAAATATAATTAAATTGGAAATTAAAAAAAAAGGACTAATAATTTGTGAATTACAAATGAAGAAGATTTATTCACAATATTCTTATTCATACTTCTGAGAAAGTTCATGTTATATAGACAGGTCAGCTGGGATAGTTCCCCCATGTGTCATGTCACCGCACCTATTTAATATTAGAGAAAAATATCATTTGAATTTTTTTCTAATCTAGCTAAATCAGAAGAGTAAAACTAAATGGTTGGTAGGACACTGAGAAATGACAGAAATAGTCTTTTGATTTTTGGCTTCAAAATCACCTAAATTTCTCTCTAAAAAAAATCACTTTGATTTTTCTTTTTTATTTACTTTACTCTTTAAATATATTTACTTTCTTTTTTACTTAATTCATTTTATCTCTCATTTTAGAAATGTTTCTTAATTTTCTCATGTTTGGTTGGCTTAAATATTTTTTAAAATATTTCTCAAATAAACTTATTTTCCTCAAATAATAATTTTTTCCTTACCTCACTCCGTACCCCGACCCTCCCCATTCAAAAAAATAAAAAAATTTAAAATTTTCTTTTTTTTTAAAAAAATCAATTTATTTTGTTACTACACCCAAACTAGCCCCTCCCCCCAACAAAAAAAAAATAACAACTTAAAATTTTATTTTTGAAAAACAGTTCAAAGTTAATTTTTTTTTATTTTTTACCCCGCTCAACTCCTGACTATCCCAACCCCGTTTTTCACAAAAAAAAATTAAAATTTATTTTTGAAAAAATAATAATTAAATTTTCATTTTTTTAGTCCACACTTACCCCAACCACCTACCGCCCCACCTCCCTCTACTTAAATTTGTTTGATAATTTTTCCTTTATAATCAGTTTTCAAAAGAATGTCTTTAATTTTTATTTTTATTTTTAATTTTAATATTTTATGTGACATGTTTAACATCACAAGATTATAGAATATTTTAGTACATTTTATATATCTCTTAATTAATACCATAAAATTTAAAATTCTGTTTTACTTTCTAAAATTTGTATTAGATAAAAAAAACAAATGAATTAAAATGAGCAGAGTACTATATATTAATTTGTAGATCTGACCATCATCATCAGATTCTTTGTACTTTTAACCACTATGGTAAATCAGATTTTTTTTTGCTTAAAAGCTAAATATTAAAATCAAAGTACATTTAAAATAAGAGTTACATACTTTACTAAATCAAGAGTAATTTATAATTAAGTAGGTAACCAATCACGAACTACTTTAATCTCCTGTATAGTTAATGTAAATAAATTATGATGAGTGATGACCGACCTGCCTGTCTTGGATTTGATCATCCCTTTTTAGACTGGTCAGATTCATACAATGTGCCGACGTCAATGAGAAAAGCAAAAATATTTTTTTTAGAAAATATAATGTTCGGACAAAAGTGATAAAAATAATTAATTAAATAAATAAAAAGTTAATTAATGTAAGTTATGGTTATAGTTAATACTAATACAGGAATTTGGTTAGACTTTGAGAAATGAGATATATATACTCTATATATATTCCGATTTACGTGGTCTACACCGGTCAAAACTCAAAAGTTTTTGACTAGTTGATAATGCTAAAAATGAGAAAACCTATTACTTATTTTTGTGGAAGCATTTTTAGAAAAAGTAAAAGTGAATGGAATACAAATAATATAAAAGGCAATTATTAAAGTAAAATGGTGATTCCAGATGTATGGAGAAAATTAAGCATATGCTGTCCTAGTGAGCCATGAACAGAAAAAAACTTTTCTTAGATAGAATGTAATTTCCACTTTGGAATATTTATCTCATCTCTTGATTGGAAGGAACTAGGTACCTTGCTTTTAGAGTTCATTCTTTAATAAATAAAACCATAATAGTATCACCATTGTCCATTCAATGTCAAAACTAAACCAATTTCTAAAAGGAAGAAAAAATTAAATGCAAACTTACTTAAAGAAGTTCTTAATTTTAATTCTTCCAATTTTAGTCATTAAGTTCGTTGTATTTTGTAGATTTAGATCTTAACCACACACCAGCCACAACATGCACCATTGGTTGTTGTCAATTACTATACTTGGTTATCACTAGTCACCATTTACAATCATCACTATCAACCATTATTAACATTTGTATATCATCACCACTAGTTATTACTCACAATACCATTATTATTATCCAGCATCATTCACAATCTACACCCAAAACCACCATCACTAGTCATCGTCATCATCAATTGATATATATATATTTTAAAATATTTTATTAATATAATATTAAATTTTATTTTTTTTGGTTAATTTCTTCTAAAAAGATAAATTTTATATCTTCAAATGTTGAAAAGCAAACTATCTTAATTACTAATTATTATATATTCACATCTTAGTAGTATAATATTTTGATATTTATTTGTGTATTCAAACTTACATATTCAAATTAGTATACATTTTAATATTCAAATATATGTTAAGAATACTTAGAGATTTAGATATTCTAATATTAATAAAAAAAACAAATGAGTTTTGGGGCATCCATGCGTTTTAATTCAAAACAAAACAAAACAAAGAAGATCAGACACAACGTCAAC
Source organism: Solanum piurae (assembly GCA_029582685.1). NCBI lineage: Eukaryota > Viridiplantae > Streptophyta > Magnoliopsida > Solanales > Solanaceae > Solanum > Solanum piurae. The sequence goes on along the minus strand of JAJOOO010004857.1, from coordinate 6,973 downwards.
TGTTGCCAAAGGCCAAAGGGTGTATCACTTAAAATATAAATAAGACTAATTAAGGAATATTTCTTCTCTTTCCTGTATTAATAACTAGTGAAACAAAACCACATGTATTATAATTATAATTGGTTTCTGATTTTTCATTAATTAGAGAAGAAATACACATGTATTTTTTATTTTTATTTTTCGGTTTTCCACCCGGTGTCCGGAGCCCACATTGGAGCTCCGACCAAATTCGGATCGCGCACTACATGGCCCATTCAGGGGTGACGCTCCCAACATGATTTTCTCCATACCCAGGGCTCGAACCCGAGACCTCTGGTTAAGGGTGAAGCTGTCACGACCCAGAACGTCGTGATTGACACCCATACTAACCCTCCGATGGGAGAACCATTACTACAACCCAAACTAAACAACTCAACGAAAAATTAAGGCATTTAAAGATACGAAAGCAGGTTTAAATGTCTAAGAAAAGGAAAATAGAGAGTTCCCATAAACTCCAACAAAAGTCTAACAACCAAATGCGGAAATAATGCCTAGAACCTGAAAGTCAATGTACCAAAATTCCAACACTACAACAAAAAGGGGATTTAGCGGCCATTAAAAATGTCTTTAGCCGCCATAACTATGGCCGCTATATCCATTACCAGCCAATGCTCTTTGGCCGTTGTATCAGGGGTCGGCAAAGGCTATTGCGGCCATTAGGACACGCGCTGGTAAAGCCAAGATCTTTTGCCGCTAAAACTAAGACGATTTAGCGGCAATTGATTGCGGCAATTTAAAAGGCTGCCAATTCCAATCCAAAGCGGTTGGTTATGCTCAAGTAGCGTCCATTTTTATAGCCGGTAAAACCAACTAAAATGCCGCTAAAACACATTTGTTCTAGCGGCTATTGGTTGTGGCAAAATAGATGGCTGGTAAATCCTATCCAAAAAAGTTAGTTATGCTTGTGTAGTGTCCATTTTTATAGACGGTAAATTCAACCAAATTGCCGCTAAAATTCATTAGTTATAGCGGCAATTAAGATAGTTGTTAAATCAAATCTGAAATGACTAATCATGCTCATGTAGTGTCTATTTTTATAGCTGGTAAATTCAATAATATTGCCGCTAAAAGTTCATATCTTTAACGACAAAAGTTTGATGGCAATTATAAAGGCTATAATATCCTTTTGAAAACATCTTAATTTCCCCCATTTAGCATCCAATTTTTATGGCTAGTAAATTCACTTAGTTTGACGCTAAAAGTCAAAAACTTTAACAACCGATTGGTAAGCCACCATTAATAATGACTACATCCAATCATAAAATTATCGAATTCACAATTCTACTTGGAAGTTTATAACTAGTAAATTCAACAATATTGTAATCAAAAGAGAGCCTATTAGAGCCAACGAGGTTTGTCAAATAATAAAAAACATATTTATAATTCATAAAACATAATATATCTCATCAAATCTAAACAAAAAGAAGTATTAATCAAAACTATAGTATCAAAACTTAAAAACTAAACTTATATTATTTGAACGAAATAACTAATATCATTATAATGACCAATCCCAAAATTTTCGAACATCATACTGTATGACCTGAAATAATAAAATAAATGTGTCAAAAGATGAAATCTAATTGATAAAAACATCATGAGATAGAAATTATATCATATCATACAAAAAATCTCAAAAAGCCACTTGGATCTCTTGTGGAGATTCTAATACAAAGTGTTTTTATGTCTTTATAAAAGCATGGCATGTTGAGTCAAGATTACTAAACTATTTCATGTCGTTCATGCCCAAAGTTCTCTAAATCTGGATAAGAACCTCAGTTTAAATCATTTGTGTTTTGCAGATGACATGTTAGTATTTCATACAGGAGAACTAGAACTAGTGATGCTCTGAAAACATTCTCGTTAGCTTCATGCGCTGAAAAGTAATGTCTCTAATTCAAATATTTTCAGTGCCGATATGAACGAACATGTTATTGAGGACATCTTTGAATTATACATTGAAAAGACTTTTCATTGTATTAACTAGGACTTCCTTTTTAAAATCTTGAAGGACATAAGGTTTGGAAGCAAATGAATAAGGTGGATTCTTTTTATTCTAATACACTACAATCAGGTGACATTTGAAGGGTTGTAGGGTGCTGAACAATGAGAGGAGCAGCCTGAAATTATACATCTTAGGCTGGTTCCTTCTATCTTTGATTTTCTGTGATGCTAAAGTGGAATAGGTTAGACACATGAGGTTGAATCCTTCTGTCTTTGAAGCAGTTCTTAATTGTTAGTCTTCACGTGAATCAGGGGAAATCTCATACTTTCTCAGTCAATAAACCCCTAAGCAAGATGATAGACTGCAGATTGTAATAACTCTTGCAGACTATCAAAAAGTCTGATATGGAAAATGCCCAAGAAGACTGCTAAAATGTTAGCATGTTCCAGGAGACATGATGAGGCAGAAAAAATGGTCGAGGTAGCATCCCAGCCTACATCTAGTGGACAATCTAGAGGATAGAAACTCAAGAAGTTATGACTATAGCCGAGCTTTCTTATGGACAATGTTTGCAGCAACTATATACCACATTTGGAAAGTTGAAAACAAAGCTTAATGGCATCAAAGCTTAGCCGATTATCTAGTACAAAGAGAGTAGGGATGAGGTGAGAAATGATTGTTCAAGCAATCAGATAACTAATACTCAGCTATAAAACAAAACCTAATACTCAGGAACAACAGTACACAAATATATAATTATGTACTAAAATCAGTACATTATAACTGAATTCAGGGATAACAGATGACAAAGATAGCTAATCCCTCTCAAATAACAAAATTCTGCCCATTTTTTATCGTGAACTACTTTCATATTATAATACTAATGCATATAAATATTTTTAAACAGATGCATATTGTGAGGATAAAGATGAGTAGTACCTGTTGTTTGTGGTATTTGTCCATGGTGACTATTGACATCGGAGACCTGATAAATATTAACACATTAGTTAAAAAATATTCTTATTACAATTAAATTTTATAAAAATGTCTAAAACTTATGTTATCGAGTTACCTGTCCACTTGAGGTGCCATTGATATTTTGAGGCATGCATTCATTAAGAGCATATTTGCGCATCAATTGTCTCATTCGAAGTAATTCTGATTGCATATTATCTTAATTTTGCTTCATCAGATTCATTTCTTCATTTTGTTTCGCCTTTAATTCAGTAATCTCATGTTCTAGCCGTTGTACAACTTCATTAGATGAATCCTCTTGATCAATATTTCCAAAGGAAGATCTGCTACCCCATAGAACAGAAGGAGTGGGACCAAGTCCTAAACCACGAACATATCCACTTCTTTCATTTCCCAACACTTGGGAATACACATCACCTTTCCAAGCAACACGGTGAGGAGGTTGGTCAGTAGGTCCTTCACTATTGCTCATCTTTTCGTTTATCATGTCCTGGCCAAAGAATACTTATTAAATCTAGTTTTGAATTCATTTATTTGCCTTTAAGTTTTTTTTCTAACTGTTTCCCGATATATAAAATAAAAGAAAAAAGAGATCTTACAATTACTTTGGCAGAATCATCATCCAATGGTCTACCGTCCGCGTGTTTTTTATGAGTTAATAAGAAAACTTCTGCCGTGTAGGCTCTACACCATTTTCAGCCTAATATAATAAAATTGATGTCATATCTATAAGGCAAAAAGGGGTAACATATTATAGTTTGTAGTTTCAACAGGTTTACCTTCTCATCCATCAATGTAGAAATACTTTTGGATCCTCCCGTGTGAGGCATGTTTTGCTTGGCCCTATTGTTTCTATTTGCTTGGGTACGTCTCTGTCATTGAAAAAATAAAGCGATATCTTATGATTTATAAATAAAAATTGACCATAACAAAACTCTAAACACTATGAAGATTAGTAACTAGGAGTATGTATTCAAGATTTGTTGATACCTTAGCTTTGTTAGAAAGCCAATAAGAGACAAGACCACTCCATTGATCTCTCGGTATACGACTTGGTCATTTTTCAGCAAAGCGTTTTTAGTCTTATACTTTGGAATATGGTCACCTTTTAATTGGCATTTGTAATCTTTCCATTTCTTTCCTAGCGACTTTAAGACAAAGTCTTCTCCGCATTTTGGGATAGCGAACTTCTTCTGAAAAAGTAAAATAAAACATTTAGAAAATAACATCATGTATAATAGAGTCTGCTTACTTAATAATAACAACTACACCATACCCTCACAAAATCCAATAATTTCTTCTTTTCCTCATTGTCGAAATTTCTCCAATCATCTATGTGCAGAGGTGTTAGCTCTGGAGTTCTTGCAATAATTCCTAGAAAGCTAGAAAGCTTTCGACCTTCTTTTCCAGTAGATTGGTTGCGACTATTAAATGGCACATCAATTGTTTTCCCTGGAGGAAGTTTCCAAATATCTTTAAGTAAAGTAGGTCCACGTATCTCTCTTGCCTACGAATTACCTAGAAGGAAAAAGATTTGAAGGACATCAAATGAGAAAAACTTATATAGTTAAGAAACTGGTAGATTCTGTACAATCTGTTAAATAAAAGGATCACGATAGAACAATAGTAAACAAAATTAATATATTCTACCTGTTGTCTACCTCATGTAACATATTAGATGCATCTTGACTAAGGATATTGCATATGTGAATCTTTGTCATTTTTTATCTATGTTGATATAGTACTTGTTTGTCATGTAGGATTAGAATGACTTATTTGATGCAATGAACCTATTAGTTTGATATTCTTATGTTGTTGTTTAGTTTAATAAAAGTTCACTTTTGAAGTGACTTTGGTGGTTTGGACAGAATGAGGAATGGTACTGGAGGGATATAGTCAAAGCCAAACATGGCATTCTCGATTATTGGAGGCCAATGAGGAGCAGGGGTACACTGAAGGCAGTACTTTCATTTCAATACAGAAGCTATTGGGGACTATTGCTCATGGAACTGCCAATACAGAAGTTATTGGGGACTGCTGCTCATGGAACTGGACATGATCAGGTTCAGTTACTGTTGCTCATGGAAATGCTAATACAGAAGCTAAATTCCTAGGTGTTTCTCTAGAGAGTCAAATGTATTTGCAATCAGATCTGGTTTTAGGAGTTGTTGCTGGAAAAAATCAATTATCAGAGAAAAGGGCTATTGATACTAGACAAAGTTCAGAAAATAACAAGCAGTCTCTTGTAGCCTTCACAGGGATGCAGATACCTTACAATATATCCTATAAAAATGAACAGGAGTATACTGTTCCTGCACCAAGAGACGATACATTAAATGATACTTCAGGTGAGAATTTTGCATTTTCTTGAATCTTTTAGATGAACAATCTGAAAGTTGTTTTACTTGATGAAGGTGATAAATTCTTTAGGGAGAAGGTCTGAAATAATTCATGTAGGATTATAATAACTTATCTGATGCAATGAACCTATTAGTTCGATATTCTTATGTTGTTGTTTAGTTTAATAAAAGTTCACTTTTGAAGTGGCTTTGGTGGTTTGGACAAAATGAGGAAGGGTACTGGAGGGATATAATCAAAGTCAAACATGGCATTCTTGATCATTGGAGGCCAATGAAGAGCAGGGGTACACTTAATGTGGTACTGTCATTTCATTTCCTGTATTTCACACGAACTGGGACAGGATCAGGTTCAGTTATTGCTGCTCATGAACTGCCAAAACATGAATTTCAAGGGAAGAACAAGTTTTCTACAACAATGAAGCAAAGGGGAATTGTGGAAACAGTTCAGGTAGAACTGGAAGCACCCAGTTTGAGCATGACTCTGGAAACCTCCTTTCATTGTCGGCTAGATTATGTGATGATTCAGCAGTTTACCATGAAAACACATCCATTGCACAAATAACGCAAGCTAGAGAAGCTTACCAGAATGTGAACAGTCTTGCTGAAAAATCAGAGGCTAAACTCCTAGGTATTTCATTTCCTCAACTTCAAGATTGTATAATTAAAAGAAGCATAATTTAAACAAGTAACAATTTTTAAAAAGTTAACTAAGAATTCTTCAAGCAATAATATATTTCATATCTGAAGAAAAACAAAATGCACAGAACAAAATAAATGTTCTATTGGAATCAAGTTATGATAATGTTAGCACAAAATCTTCATGGACTGCTATGAAGATTTTGGAGGCCAAAGACTACTCTACTGCTGCTAGATTTACTAGAACCACTTCAAAATGATTGAAGTGGTTCTAGTAAAGCTGAAGTCTTTAGAATGTTACAAGGATATTGTATCTACCACATAAGTTAGAAAGGAACTAACCAATATTTCAAAGCAAAGCTTGCACAATTCAGAATATTCTAAGAATGGTTGCTTAAGTTATTCATGTTGAAAGAGGAATTACATAATCTAAATCTGATTTTGTATCTTCAATTTACGGATTTTAGTTATTCATGTTGGAAGAGAAGTTACAGAAACAAAATCTGATTTTGTATCTTAAATTTACAGATTTTAGCTTTTGACAGTTTAGGTATATAGAGCTTCTGATTTATCTGAATAATATTAGGTTGACGATGAAACTAGAATATTGTTAGCTTGACAATGAAATAACTTTATTCAACTCACAATTCAAGTGAACAAGTTGATTGATAACAACTAAGTTCTAGAGTAGCACAACGTCAACGAAATGGTATTAACTCACTCAACTTGATCATTTTATTCAAATTACTACCAGAACTATCCAAACACTTAAAAACTATAGAATGGAACCTCCTCTAGAGCAGTGTTTTTCAAAGCGAGAAATGAAGAAAGGGATAAGGGCTCGCTTGTCCAAAGTGAGAAGTGTAACGACTCGGAAAATGATAGAGTGAAACTAGAGCCTCATATGTGAGTTTGGAGTTGAGAACTTAATGAAATGATTATATTTGAAATGACCCAAAAAGTTCTTAAAAATGTGCTTCAGAAGTTACCGGAAACTTGTTTAGCTGTATATAAAAAA